>JASJUN010000641.1:0-14351 GCA_035048945.1 Penicillium sp. E22 | reverse complement strand
TAATATGAATGCGAATATGAATAATGCGCTTATTCGCGCGAATACGATATTCATTTATTCATATTCGCGGGGTGCGAATATGAATATGCCCTATATTCGCATTCATTTATTCCTTTCGGAGCCCTAGTGACCATACTCGGTGGTTATTATACCGAGATTGCCAATTGAAACAATTTACCATACAAAACACAAGGTGGGTTCCTGGGTAACCAATCGCTTGCTAGTGGTAAGATACCACTCCATGCTCTGACAACAGTCTTTTCCCGTGATGTCGAGTTCGATGAGAGGACCCTTGTGGCACCACTCATCGAGGGGGAAACAGGCAACGATCTCCCGGACAACGCTCCTCCATCCAATGTCTTTCCACGATCGGTACTACCTACAGCTGACACACTGCTTACGCCCCCTGGGCGGAACGACCGCAGGCATGAGAGCTCCCTCGTTTACCCAATTGGATTATGCCGAAGCTGACTGGTCTTAGTCTGTGTAAGCAAGTCGACACGCGCAGCAGTATGCCGCGTCGTTCATCCCAGAATGAGTGGCGGTTTTCGATTGTTTGACCTGGATCTAGAACCCTCCGGCAAAGTGGTGGGCGGACGGTTACCCTTTCGTCCATGACACATCCAAAACGATTACAGTCTCGCGTGAGAAGAGAAGGTGAATAGGTCGATGATCTCTGCAAGAATCCCTGCTAATTCAGTCCCGTGGGGCACAGGTTCTTAGGAACCAATGTTCATCGCATGTAAGGTACAGTATTTGTAAATCTAGTATAGAGTGTGTTGGGGTAAGAAAAGTCTCAAAACTAGGTATCTCCATGCCTCCCCACCCACTTGCACAGTCCCTTTTGCACGGCCTAGAAGCACATACAATTCAACGTGGTTGATAGAAATATCCCCAGTGATGCTCGCTATTCTACTAGGTCTTTCTTGAAATTCTAACTATTCAGCAGAGGCAAGGAAATGTGGCCTGTCGATTCCTCGTGTTGGCAATAATGCAGGTCCGTATTAAGTGTGGCGAGGCCGAGGCTTACGTTACATCCGGTGACAGTCCGGCCTCGGATAATCCGATCTGATCTGGACTATTACCCTCCCCACTCGGGCGTTCCATGGATGAAACGTGCTTGGCTATAACATGGGCTATGATCTCAAGTTGATTCTCAAGCCACTCCTGCCCTATTCCAACCGAAACTCTATTAGATGTTTGGTCACTACGTTTATTTGGTGGAGCTAAACCAACTGGACCGAGGGACTTTTCGTGGTCATCTGCAAATGGATATCTTGGAAGCTACCCATATCCTTTGATATTGGCTGCAAACCTGCTTAAGCTCAGGATAGGGATCAACACCCAAAATTTCATTCCGTGGGTTGGTGATCATACAATTAATTTTCGCCCTATAGACTGATCTTTTCTTTAGTTTCATACGATGTAACGGCTATTCCGTGAAACCGTGTTCGACGATTAAATAAGTGAGAGTCGCCGCAAAGTATATGACAAGCAGGGAGTTATTCGAGAAATCTTGAACTTCCCACTCTCGCTAACACCATCCCTCCTCGCTGATCTGACCCCGCCAGCCCACAAATGATAACCATCATATTCTTCGGCTTGGAGGCGCGGGATGCTGCGGCCCAGTTTTTAAATAATACAACGGTTGAACTTTGGACGCTATACTCAATTGGCGTCGCTGTGACGATGCTTAGAACATATGCTCGAGCGGGAGCTGTGGGCTTGAGGAATTTGCGACTTGATGACTATTTGATATGGACTGGAATTGTGCGTGCTGCCAATTGATCTTACAAAACCCCGTCATTCACTGACTGTCAATTTCTACAGATATTCTATACTGCACAAACGGCACTCGCATATAGTGTTGGCAATGTGGCTGGTGGCCTCGCGAATAATAATATGACGGCCGCACAGCGGGCTACGTTGTCCCCCACAACCCAGAATACCGCGCCAGGTATTTTTCACCCCAAAAGAGAATTCAAAAGCGATTGTATCCCACGAATAACAATTTGATTAGAATGATCGGTTCGAAGATCCAGGTCGCAGGCTGGCCACCTATATCGCATTGATCAATTCACTCAAGCTATCTATGCTGGCATTCTATGTTCGCCTTATGGTATGCTTTTGCATGACTTTCAAAGCCATGATACAACGTGATGGATACCTAATGATTAAATAACAGGAGGGCCTAGGTCGCCGCTATCGAGTACCTATCCACGTTGGGTTTGCTTTCGTTATTGCAAGCTCTCTCGCTAGTGTCATCACGATCTTTGCGGCATGCAGGCCATTCCACAAAAATTGGCAAATCAACCCAGACCCCGGCAGTCAGCATTTTCACCTCTCAGTCTATCAATCCCTGCTAACAATTTCTGTTTTCAGATGTGTGCCAGCCAGCTATTGCTAAGCCAGTTATCGCAGTCACATTCGCCGCAAACCTCCTTACCGACACCCTATCTTGTTTTTATTCCAATCCCTATGCTTTGGAAATCAAGTTTGAAAGTTATCAAAAAGATTGCGACGACCGTCGTCCTCAGCGCCGGTGTCTTCGTTCTTGTCTGCGCCACTCTCAAGAGCGTTTTCTTGCTAGTGGTTAGTTTCCTGATTTCGAATTGCGCATTCACATGAAGAAATTCAACTGATTCTGTCTTTCCCCTTTAGGAACCTGTTAATGGTGCCCAACTTGCTTATGAATGGGGCACCCGGGAGACTTTCGTCGCGGTCATCACAACCAACCTTCCGATGGTATTCCACCTTTTCAGAATTTGGCTCACCAAGGCCTTCGGCAGCAAGTTTGGATCGTCATAGAAGACAAATTATAAATCGCCCTCGGGGCGAGGTTAGCAACACTTCGTGATTACGTACCGATCAGTTTGTGTATTCGCTCGGCTGGGTACGTAGGCCCCTATTTTCGAACTATGGTTGATCGACATCTCCCGGGCCGGGCGCGGCGGGGCCTGTGATCTTCCGTGTTCGCGATGGCGGTGGTCGCCCGGCGCAGCTGGCCATGCCCCTTGAAAGAGATAGCAACAGTAGATCAGAGCTTCAGGAAAAGTTTCTGGCTGAGCAGACCTCAAGAAGTCAAAAATGGGCTGAAATGGTAAAATGTGAGGTGATCGGTGGGCGGATAATGGTCGACTCGCCGTGCATTCCCTACAGGACTAATCTTCGCCCCCCACGCATTATTATCCTTTCCAAGTCCTCCACGGCTGTCAATCAAAGGTGAGACAAGAATATCAATTTTAATTCATTAACTACTTGGTGACAGTATGAATCTTGCGGGCAAATCGGCATAATGTAATAGGCAGTTTTGTTTGGTAGACAAGGTCATGAGAAAGCGTGATGAGGCCGGGGAACGCCTTTTATGGCGTGGAACAACACGGCTGGATCGCATTGTTGACCCTCGAGGTCAGGATACACATGTACAGGATATTGCCTCTTGAAAGGTCAAGGTGTATTGATATTCAACAATTACAATATGATGAGGCAGGTAGGTAATCACCTCTACAATTTTTTGCTGTCACCACCGTCACTCCCTAATTAACGTAGCAGTTTCTTTTTTTATATATATATAATTCTCCGTCAAATGGTGAGCAGTAAAAAAAGGTACTGCGAGGAAGTATAATCCAGTGTTATGGAAGCTCGTAGTATTCCTCCAATCCATCTTGCTATAGAATATATCTTTGCAATGGCTAACCACTGAATACAGATTTTACCTACGAATAAGAACCTCGAAATGTGATATGTGGTATGTGACAGATAGATAAGGTTGAAAAAGAAACGAAAGGGAAAATAGATAAATCGACTAAAGAAATAAAATGGTGGGTTACAACAAAATGTTCAAAGTATATGCGGGCCATGCGTTGGGTGGCTGTGGTCAACAATTAGTAAGCGGAGAAAATTTTAACCCGGTTCGGCAAGCGCCTTGCGCCATTGATATTCTCCTGTTCTGTCTCCTTGAGTCCACGGTATGCTCAAGCCTGTGGTCTGAAATGATGACCACGCCCTTCAACGAAGTGTCCGGCGATGGAACATGCCAAACTATTGATAAAATAGTTAGCAACTTTATCTCTCAACATCATAATAAAAGTCTAAACACTCTTAGCCTTGCCAATATCTCCATTTCCGAATTTTCGACCGAATTGTCGAATCATTTGTCGGTACTAAACGAGGGTGGCAGTATTGCCTTTGGCCGTGGAGAATATTTGACTAGCAGGAGCCTGGGCAAGATCATAGAGAGCCTTTTCTCGATTACAACACCGTCCGTGAGGGAAGGACCACCGTTGACCTGGACGAGCCTTGTTCTGTTTGCAGGTCCCCAGTTTGAGGGCCCAGCACAGTTTAAGGTCAGAAAGTCTAGCGTCGAGCTGTCAGAGAATGACCTCAAACTCTTACGCTCTGGTAGGCCTTGGCGGTTTCTCTTCCCTTGGCCAGATAAAGATGATTGTCAGAAGGAACTTCAATCAAACGACACGGTATTGCAGGAGCTTGTTGATGCTCGGAGAGTAATAGTCCAAGGTGAGTGCCTCAAAAATCTTGTCTCATGGTGCTGTATAGGAAGTTGAAGCCGATCAATGTAGTCTTGGAACAAATTTCACTTGTTGAGCAACATCTCCGAAATCATCAGGATTTAGTCTCTCGGCTTTCTGAAAATAAGTACCATGTCAACAACCGAGGAGGAGCTGTACCCTTAGATGGTAATCTATACACTGTTCCAAAAAAGGTGTTTTTGGTCCTGTTGCCTCGACAGAACATGAAAGCCCTGGTCACGAAGATTCATCAACCACCCATACAACTGTCCAGCATGCTAGCAATGACCGGTCGTCGGGTCAGCCAGTCAATGAAGAGCTGAATGATCCAGCTCTACCAGAAGGTGCCATTGCGAGGAATGATTTGCAACGAGCTGGCTCATGCCCTGAGAACGATGCAAAGCCAGGACCCAGGCTACACGCATCCGACTTCATTCAGAATCTGAGCGAGTAAGTGAAGCATCCACTGGAACATCAATACTGTTACCCTGTGAACTAATATATGAAAGAGTCCTTGATGATCCGAAGAAAGGGGAAGTAATGCGTTGGTCAGAAATTGGACAATCTGTCTTCGTTGCCCCGGAAAGCAAATTTTCTGCACATATACTTGCAAAGTTGTGTACTAAAAGTCACCAATCTCTCGTTCGGCGGCTTTATTACTATGGATTTCATGAAATCGGGGGCGACTTCCATCATGACTCCTTTAGTCGCGGTCAGCCTAGCTCTATAGGACCGAATCAGGAGATGAGCCATAGCCCTTCACGTCCTTCGCCTCTACGCAATAGCGCTTCTCAACGTGGGCCTCGGTACAAAGTAATCAAAAGAAAGCGCGCAAGAGAAAGTGTTTGAGATGTGCCAAAACATGAAACCTCAAAGCCAACCAGCAAGTGGTCGAAAGGTGCGTTGTGCGTTACCTCAAGTTAACAGCCATTTGAGCTGTAGCCACAGCCCGAACAGCTCAAATTTTGCGTTATCCAAATCACAATTTAACTACCGCTCTCCCAAATCCTGTAGTTCGATCGCTGCTCCTGTGACTGGTACGGGTGTGGAACCCACGGATCCGTCTTTTCTAGTTTTGGTTGCTGTTTGTCCTCGTTTATCCTGAAAGTCTCATTTAAGTCATCGGCACAAATAAAATTGAAAGAAAAACCGGAGACGTGGAAGCTTAGATTCCATCGAATTGATGCTGCTCATAAGGGGGCTGGCCTTTTTGTGCCTAGGGACGTTAAAACCCGTGATTGCGAGACAAACATCGATTAACAGGCATGTATGTCAATCTAAGGCTTTTATAGGTAACTATTTGTGTATGGAAATATATACCTAGAATGTAATATTCAGCATCATTCTGCTTTACAACGCACAATGATTTGAAATCTTTAATACTCAAGTACAGCTTGATTTGCATCACGTCTGCCGACGTAGCGATCGCCCAATTTTCTGGCCCTCACTAGCTTTGTTCTCGCCTCGTTTGGCCGCCTTCTTCATCTCAGTCTCCAGGATCGCCAATCGACCAAAAACGTCGGCCAGATCACTGTGAACGGTTTCATTCCAGGTGCTTTGGTCACCTGAAGAGCTCTCAATGGACCTTGATAAAATATTAGCGCTTGATATTTTCACTTAAAGGTTGGACCAAAACTACTTCGTTCGGGTATCTAGTCTGGATGTTGTCAGTAGGCAAACCACAAGACCATGTTCAATTACTCGAGCGGTTTGACATTGCGGCATTGGGAACGCTTGTTGAAGCAGTGGGTTTACTTGGTAGAGATAGCTTTACGGACTCATTCCATATTGATATCGTTCTTTCTCTTTTTGACGTGTACCTCATTTGCAAGGTCCAAAACGGGCGTTTTTACATTACAAACAAAGAGCTAATCAATACTCCTGAACTTATTATATATGGAAACTCATGTAATTAAACTCCTTGCCCTTCCGATGAGTGATAATCCCTATATAATGTGCGACTTACCACCTGGCTGCTGTGTGTATTTCAAACTCCAGCGCATCAAAGATGAATTCCCCTATTAATCAATCAATCAATCAAAGTTCAATTAACCCGTTGCAGTCTAACTAATTGCGTATGACTATGTAGGCGCTCCATCCAACTGAAGCAAGAACTCGTAGCTAAACGCTAGGGCTGGGTTTATATAATTACCTAAAGAGGAAACAGAGGCTGGTTTTGAAAAGAGTGCGGCAGTCAGTATATTTCTATAAATTCCTATAGCCCATAAATCTATATAAATTCTAATAGATATAAGAAATTCTCAATAAACATATAGATTGCACCCTCTATCTCCTAATCTCTCTCTCTTCCCTCCCTTATTGTCAGGACCACAGCACTGAGCAGGTCTGATACATGTGCCTCGCACGTCAGGATGATTTTTAATGATTTTCTTACCTTTATACTGGATACATAAACTTGGGTACAGGTAGTCGGGTTTCGTGGAAGAAAAGAAAACCTCATATTTCAATGGGATTTTCATATTTTCCAAGGAGTAAGCGGCATTCACAAGCAATTTTATAAAAGATAATGGAAACTAAACTTTGAATATATATCTTGCTCAAAGTCCAAAAACAAAAATTTAATGGCTATTATTATAGATTACTATTAGCTCGTGTTAACCAGCAAACTCCCATTCCAAACAACCGGTAAACATAGAGTGTCTAAAAGTGATGCAATGCACACAACAGTTAAACCAGTGCCAATGAGCCCGTGAATGCATTAATCTTGATCAGATCAGGTAATCAAGATTCAGCGTATTGCACCAAAGAAGGTGGATATCGGCCATCCAGGCTGGCAAATTATTCAGCCTTTCATGGTGATCAGCAACTGATTTAGAGCAGAGCCATGAGACCAATAACAACAGAAAAGAAACTAACTGCAGGCTTGATACTTGAGGCGGCGCCGGTGAAGAAGGCGCCGGCGCTAGGGGCAGCGGGGCTTGAGCTGGGTTGTTCGGTCGCAGGGGCGCCTGAAGACTTTGCAGCAGATTCAATGGAAGCATTGACAGTAGTGGTAGAGTTGTTGCCACCAGCGCAGTCAGTGGTCAGGCGGCCGTTCTTAGCACCAATCTGCAGAAGAAATTAAGAATCAGCCAGTGAAATTAGTAATGATCTAGTCAACCACACAATGGGACAAGACAGAAGAAAGGGCAATTTGCTGCGAAAGAACGCTTCGTTCTTAACGTACTTCGAGAATTGCAGGTCCGGCAATGATGTCATCATCAGAGACACTATCATTTGACGAGGTGAGGACGACATAGCTCTGACCATTAACGCCCTCTGGGATGGTAACGGTATAGCCTCCGTCAGAAGGAGTGATACTAGCCCAGATGGGACCAGTTACGGTGATGAAAGCGGCGTAGACAGTTCCGCTAGCAGTGAACCCCTTTCCTGTGGCGAGGGTGACCTGGGAGCCTGCCAAAAGGGTGCCACTGGTAGTACTGGTCAAAGAAGGGAATGACTTAACTGGCAGAGCAGGATTGCTGCTTGGGCAAGAGACAATAAACGGAGAAGCGACAGTGTAGACTTCATCAAAGTCGAGAGGGTTGTCGAAAGGCTGGGGGAAGGGAACCTCGCCAGCGGCAGCGCGGAGGTAAGAGCTGTGTCGGGCCTCAACAGTTAAGATAGAGCCCGCATCAGTAAGGTACTCCTTGTTTGCAATTGAGGCAGCAGCTCCGAGGTAGGCGCTGACACCAACGCCCTCGAGGACGTTGGCAAGTACCACGAAGCTGTCGACATCGGTGGCCGGGAAAGCATAAGTGCATTCAGCAGTAGCGGGAGCACCAGCGGCTAGTCAAATATCAGTTTTTGGCAATATAGGACTTCTCGTGAAGGGTATTTAGCGTACCCTGAAGGGCGCTAGTCAGAAAACTGACATGCTCTTTTTCATCAGAGGCAACTCTCAAAAGGTTGTCGTAGAATGGGTCAGCGTATCCAGCGCTGACGAAGTCAGCCTGCGAATAGTTTTGGAGACCCTGAGCGTAAAAAGTTGCCTCAAGGTGCTCGAGGGTCAGAGCATAGTTGAGGATTTCAGCATCAGTAACAGCACGCTTAGAAACTGGATTGGCTTGAACAATGCTGGTAGCAGCAACAACACCGGCGTAGAAAGACGATTTCATTTTGATAATTGAAGACCATGGACAAATTGAATATAAGAGGGCTGAGGTCAAATTGGTTGGAAAGCAAGCGGGTGAAGTTGATAGGAAATGCTGCTAAGACTTCATGCACAGGATGAATGTAAAAAGAATGAAACGAAACCGAGGTTATGGATGCGAAATCAACCTTATATACCTGCTGTTGTTCAAAGCTGAAGACTTCGTGGTTGTTTGCATGCTCTGGAAACGGGCATTCTGCGCACCAACTTAGATCTGTTTGCGCTAATCAAACCTCTTCTTCCGCATCTGTCAACCGAGTCTTCACTAGTAGAGCTATATAGTAGAAAATGGTGCATGTGGTCATTTTATCATTGCTCACATTGGTAAAAGGTTTTCTAAGATTAATCCCAAGCACGGCATCCATGTGCAATAATGAAGATTAAACATGCTAATAGCGTACCTAGGTAGAATGTTCGTCTATGCCAGAGAAATTTGGACTCTGGAATGGATAGTCGGGTTCGCGGTAAGAATTCATATGCTACTGGAGAATCGGGCTACCCGTCCAGAAATAAGCTGGAACTGGCTTTGAATTTGGCGACAAACGTATGAGTTTCCCAACCCAGCTATGCAGCCGAACTGTTAGGAAAGTCCCCTGAGGGGTTTCCTAGTACGATATGGATGAAAAATGTGAGATGTGCCTGAGATGGGTATGATGATATTCAGACTAATCGCTGGTCTTCCTAAGAGCATTCAGTTCCTCCTTTTCTAGGGGATGCCCCTGTGCGTATGCAAGCAGGTAAGCGAGGTGATGTATCAACAGACAGCTCCGGTGGTGCATAAGCACCTCCTCCACATTCCATATACCTCATTGTATGGTTGGCGTAACACGAACACTCAAAGCAGAAATATAAACAATGATCGACATTCGAAATACCCAAAAACCAATGGGTTTATGTTGAGATTTCATTGCCTGTTTTGTCAACGCTGAATCTCCATGAAGCTCGCTTTCCGTAGAAGTTTTCACAAAGGGAGACCACAATTCACGTCGCTTATGAATGAGCGCGCAAAAGCATGTCTATAAAGACTAGGTGAGCTACATAGTATAGATAAACAGACATGGACAAGGTCTTTATCAGGGTGTATACTTTATATAGGCATATTATATTTTAATAGTATGGACTTAATGAATGAATAAATGTCTAGCAATTCAAGGAATGCGAAACAAGACTAACCTAGACCTTATCCAAGCTTTGGTTTCCAGTAGGTGCTCGGATCCTCCCCCTTAATAGAATCCGGAAGAATTCCTGTCCCTTGCAATGGGATATGAACGCAAAGAGCCTATTTATAAAATACATTTACTAAACAAAACAACTTCCCCAGAATTAAATAATCCGAAAACTTAAACGCAAACCCTAATGGGAGTCGGAACGAGAGCGAAAAATATATAAAATTAAATGAGAGAATGTCGAGTTGAGGTCACCCACCCTCCCCCGTAGGCGCAAACGGCCACTGATGATCATAATCAAATCAAACATACAAAAGAATAAGAGGGCTTTGAACAAAATTACTGTTTTCCTTAGAAAAAGAATTTGTTTTTGCGGACTTTCCGGATAAAATAATAGAAGCATGAAAATTTGACATGTTGGAAACTGATGTCATCAGCTGTTGTGAAATAAATAGTTCCGAGTACGAAATGTGCATGTTGAAAACATACATTTTAGGCTCCGCTTTTCTTTTCTCTTTTCTCTTTATCCTTTGTCGGGCACCAAATAAAAAAAAATAAAGACCTGCATAACAATGCGGAATAGTAGGGGTATAGATCTTTATTTTACCGTTTTTCAGAGCCTGACCTGTTGAGTGCACAACTGTCTTAGGCTGCACTTCGGGCACTTCGGCTTCCGATTTCCCCTACGTAAATATCGGTGTGGTTCTGCTTGCATTGAGAGTTCGTCCAGACTGACTGACCCGGCCTCTGTTTCTGGTCGCCAGATTCATCTAAAAGTCGCAGGTGTCGCAGCCATAAACGAATAGCACCTACAAACACGCAGCTCCCGCCATGAATTGCCCCTCGAGAACCGACGATACAGCAGAGAAGCGGAGTTGGAACCATAACTTGCTACTCTTGAATTCATACATCAGCATGCGAAAATACTTCAATGTTCTTGGAAACTTTAGGGTCCACCACAAGCATGCGACCAACTCCGGAAGCGCAGCCGGAGATGATTCTTTGTCCATCAATCCACGCAAGCACAGCCAGGAGGAGCAAGATACCGGAATAGAAAAGCCTCTCGACGGCGAAGTAGTCTCTGCTACAGCCTCAGGGTGTGAACCAGTCTCAAGGACTAGAAAATCACCTCGCCGTTTTTTCAAATCTATACTTACATCTTCTTACCTCCATTGCACCTGCAGTCTGGCCAAGTTCGCCCGCTTCGTGGGGCCAGGATTTCTCATCGCGGTCGCCTATATTGATCCGGGAAACTACTCCACGGACGTCTCTGCCGGAGCGGATTTCAAGTACGCTTTGCTGTTCATCGTTCTCATGTCAAACATCTTCGCTATACTCCTGCAGACCTTGTGCATCAAACTAGGCACCGTGACCGGTCTTAATCTAGCAGAAAATTGCCGAAAGCATCTCCCGCGATGGCTGGTGATAATTCTCTATATATTCGCAGAGGCGGCCATCATTGCAACCGATATTGCAGAGGTATGGATCCCCTACTCCTGATCATTGGGCAAGGCGAAAGACTTGCTTGCTGATAGCCTTGACAGGTGGTCGGATCGGCGATCGCGTTGAATCTACTTCTGAAGGTCCCACTGGTGGCCGGATGCGCCATCACCTTGGTGGATGTCCTCTTTCTGCTCCTATTCTATCGGCCCAACGGCTCGATGCGGGGGCTGCGCTGGTTCGAGTTCTTTGTCATGGCCCTTGTGCTGGGAGTCGTCATATGCTTCTGCATCCAACTCTCCCTCATCAAGAACCAGCCAATCGGGGAAGTCTTCCGAGGCTATCTACCATCATCTGCCATTGTGCAGTCCGAAGGGTGAGCTTATTCTTCCATTCACCAGTAGGCTATTTTTTGATGGATTTCACTGAGATGACTTGTCACTAGTCTTTACCAAAGCTGTGGCATCCTCGGCGCTACCGTCATGCCACATTCCCTATTCCTCGGAAGTGGGGTAGTCCAGTCTCGCCTGAAGGAATTTGATGCCACGGCAGGCTATGTGAATGCCTCGGTTCCACTTGGAAGCAACAGCGGTGCGGTGGAGTATCGGCCCTCGATTTATGCTATCCGCGGGTGCATGAAATACTCTGTCATTGAGCTGGTGCTAGTGCTATTTACCTTTGCACTGTTTGTCAACAGTGCCATCCTCATTGTCGCAGGTGCTTCCCTGTACGACCTGCCCGGCAGCAGCGAGGCAGACCTTTTCAGCATTCACAAGCTACTTTCCCAGTCGATAGCGCCTGCCGCCGGCCTGGTTTTTGCCCTGGCTCTACTGCTGTCAGGGATCTCTGCAGGCATTGTCTGCACAATGGCGGGCCAGATGGTGAGTGAGGGGATGTTAAGTTGGAGCGTCCGGCCCTGGCTTCGAAGACTCATTACTCGTTCTATCAGCATTATCCCCAGTATCGTTATTGCTGGCGCCGTTGGTAAAGATGGACTGAACCAGACCCTTAATGCCAGCCAGGTCGTCTTGAGTGTTATCCTGCCCTTTGTTTCTGCCCCACTGATTTACTTTACATGCTTCAACCGCTACATGAGCGTTCCGGTGGTGGAGATCGGTGAGCGCGAATCTGACGCCCAGGGAGAACAAGTCCCGATGAGAAATAGCTTCGTACTCTCGTTTGTTGTCATAATCGTGTGGCTGCTGATCGTTGTAATGAATGTGGCATTGTTGGTTATGGTTGGAATGGGCAAATCATCTTGATCTTGATCTCAGGTTCCTGAGAACACCACTCGACTAGGCATGGCAGCATACAGAGCAGCGAGAGCCATATTTTGTGATTTCTCATGGAGAATATATTAACTGAGATAACTTGTTCCCCCTCAAAGATTTAGGAGTGCCATTAGTCAAATGCCGTCTGTTATCTCATGAATCGCTGTGCAGCCAACTGAGAGCAAATATCTGTTGTAATTTGAGGTTGGTGCAGATCAGGAATAAAGCCGCTGCATCGAAAATATTTTCTTGCTTCCTCTATATAAAGAACCAAGTTGGTTGGAAATCAACTTAAACTTCACATTTCATATAAACCCTCTTGCATTCCGATAATTATTCCTGTGAGCTACAATAATATTGTCACGAGTGATTGCTTTCTCCTTTGGGAATAAATGGCGGAATGGAATTGGTACAATCTGCGTATTTGTTGAATATATATAGTTGTGGTTTCGTGCACATTGGTCATTGCGAGGGGTCAAAGTAAATTATATCATCCATCTATCTATTCGAGTGTAACACGTTCAAAAGCACTGACATCATTTACAATACATTTCCTATAAGCCCCCTTTCACCATCTTCTAGAGTTCTGCTTTGGTATGACAGTCCACAGAAACGAAGGGAGGTGAAAAGTCATCAAATGTCCCATTTTGCGCTATACCACTCAACGCCTGGATTCGTTTTACATGCCTTTTCTCCTGATGTAACAAACTTTTTAGGGCCGGACAAATAGACCCAATTAGACCCCCCAGGCGATTCACGGCAGATAGAAGACAAAGTTTCCTCGATGCTCAGCCGAGGTCCGCCATTACCAGTGAGGTGTACATGGACTTCAAAATTTGTTGTTGGATCCGCTAACCAACTCTTCGTCAGTATACATGTGAGAGTTGAAGGTTGTGGAAATTGGATCTACCTTTCAGGAACGGTAGGTCGGTGTAGTCTTTCGCTTTCACGCTCCAGAAAATCAAACACCTCTCCCATTTACGTGCAATCTTTGTTCCAGCGTTGGTTTCTAATTCACGCAAATCTGTAATAGCAGTTGATTGCTGTCTCCTTTCCAGAAAAGCACGGGCTATGGCTATAGCTCCACTCACTCCAGTACCGGCGACAAAACATATGACTGTCCTGTACTGCGAAGGATCTGCTTCGGAGAAATACGGCCCTTCAAGTCGTAAAGAGAGTTCTACTCCCTGTGACGGATGTGTACGTACCAGACTCCTGTTGGCAGACTCATCAAAATGTGTGTCGATTGACTGGTTGAAACTCCCATTCTCTCCAGATATTGACAATGGCCTGTATTTATCGGCGAGACCAGCTATCTTGTCCGTCCACTGGAAGGTCGGCTTCGCTGCTTTTTGGAACAACCTGAGCCAGGTCCGCCGCTTTTCGTCCCTAGCCTGTCGCCCAGTAAATTTATCCGTATTACCACGTTTACGGAAGAGAAATTGGATCCTTACATCATCTCGTGACTCGGAAGTGATGTTCTTCTGAGAAGCAAGAGGGGTAATAGTGGTGAAAGGATGGAGCTCGCGGACGGAGGATTCTGAGTGGCGAATGTAGAAATGGGCAACCGGGGACTTGCACGCACAGCCGTCGAGTCGGTGTCGAGGGAGTAGCATATCGATACTAAATACAGTTTAGCTTGGTCGGTTTGAAGACATGAATGAGTCCACGTACCAATACCATCCTTTTCCTAGATGTGCAACCTTGCCTGGCACACACTCTCTCAACTCATATAGTCGCATACCCCAGTCGAGCACCCACATGGCTAGCCCAGGAGCCACACAGTAAAAGA
>JASJUN010000640.1:0-14420 GCA_035048945.1 Penicillium sp. E22 | reverse complement strand
TCACCTAAGATAGCCTATTCCACGCACGATGATGCCAGGCTTACGGGGCGTGTTGAGATATAAGCCTGACACCATAAGCAGCGTTGCTTTTTGGTCGAATGGTTGAAAACCTGCATGTTTTAACATATAGGAATTAAATGAAATGTATGGGGTGGGAGATATATATTTGAGGTGGGAGCGGGATCACGGAAACTTTTGCGGTGTGGCTGTATAACCTCTTGAATCCCCTCAGAAATAAGCACAATCAATCATTTCTCTGAAATACAACAAGTCTCAGTAAATACCCGTTTAGTTCACAGCCCTTAAAGAAGGGCATCACCCAAGTCGAGCAATAATGCCAATTCATACCTCTCCCACTTCCTCAGTGTCACGGTTGGGACCTCCCTACGTGAAAAAGGTCCATATAGTTCAAAATACTCTCAGTCGTAGACGGCGTGTCACACGTAGAATCTCTTTTTCTGTTTGTTTTCGTAACTTGAATTCAGATTATTATGGCCTGGAGATTGGTTTGGCCATGTTAAGGCTTGAATTATGAAACCGGATAACAGTCTTGTAAATGAGGTTGTCATGGAACGGGGGAGTTCTTGCTCGAACTTGGGCGTCCATTCCACTCCTTAATCATGACGCGAACGCCTGAGCTCCCTTTTCTCGGATGGCCGTTGAACATATCACGCGCAATACGGACATCATCAATTGTAGTTTTGTACAGCTCCATCTCAAATTCTCTGAAAATTGTGGCGACTGCCAAAAGTATTTCAGCCTTCGCGAGACTAATGGACCGATGTTAGTGCACTGTACCATTGGAAGAAGGAACCAAGGAAATCACACATACGGAATGCCGATGCACTGCCTCGACCCTTTGCTAAAGGCGACCAGGTACTTTTCGAGATGTTTCCTTTGCGTTGGATCCATCCATCTTTCAGGGACAAATCTTTGCGAATCAGGGAAAATGTCTTCGTTATGGTGTATAAATAAGCTCGTCATACCGACCGGCACCTAAGCTTCGTGATAAGCGAGAGTTGACTTGAAATAATAAGTAGGAAAACAGAAGCAACTTACCCCAGGAGGAATGACCCAATCTTTATAACTCATAGGCAGATCTGGCGAGCTACGTTGAAGCCGCGTTGCAACAGCGTTTGTGATCCTACAAATCGGAATGAGCAACCAGATGCATCGACTATAGTGAAGGAACAGTTTTCATACCTGAGGCCCTCTAGCATAACAGAAGTCTAGTTCGATCAGCGACCAATTTTCATTGCAAAGTGCAGCCAAGACATAGAAAACTCACCAGGTAAGGCATTGACTCATAATCCACTAAGGACGCAGTCCCATCGGGATCCAGGCGACTCAGTTCCTCGCGTAGTTTCTGAAGCTTTTTAGGATTATGCAGGAGGTGGAAAGTGATGGTGGCCAAATTCTTGGCAGTCGTTTCTCCTCCAGCCACAACAACAGTGAAAACCTCTTGGCTTAAGCGATCAGCTGCTTTCTCTTCTGGTGGGAGCGTGCTTTCCAGAAAAGCATGAAATAAGGTGCCTTTGGGCACACTTGGCCTGTCGCCTTTGCAAATGCTGTCGGAGGTTTGGCTATCAATGACCAAGCTAGCTAGGCGCAGGCTTTCAATTTTCTGGTCGATAACCGGCCCGATGTCAGGGTTGATGCTAACGACGAGCCATCGTGGGAGTAGCTCGAACAGACTTATCATCCAGCGGAATTGTTTGAATTGAATGCCCGCATGCACGATGGCCTGGATTGTTTTGGACCATTGTGGGCTGAAATCAGGATCATCAAGATAGTGAAAAGACTCTCCCATAGTGTATTCCACGACTACGTCTGTGGTGAAAGCATTAAACGCATGGTACACATGTAGTGGAGTATGTCTATCCTTCCAAGCGCGCATACCATTGCATAATTTGTCAACCATGCCCCGAAGCATTGGCTCCAGACGTCGGATTCGTTGCTGGGAAAAGAATGGATTCATTGGTTGACGCCGTATCCGATGAGACCGATAGTCGACTGAGCCGAATGCGGAAGCCGGTGCCCCAAACATCCCTGTCAAATGCAATGACTTATTTCGCGGGGCATCTCGAGAGTACAGTGTTTCATAATATTCAGGATCGTCAATGTGTAGCTCGTAAGGGCTGATTCGCACGATTGGGCCATATTTCCGATGCATCTCGGCGATTCGAAAGGTGTATTGACCTTCTAGGAACGAATCGTAGTAAAATTCATACCACATTGTGAGGGCGGCCAATTTGGGTCCCGGGAAGTGAGCAATAGGTGAAAGCCATAGCCGATATATAGCGAGCCAAAGCGCGTAGGCCGCCCCCGCAACACTTAGGGAGAGTGTTGCGTGCCACCACACCATGGTCAGCAGAGTAGCAAGCGGAAGAAAAGAATCTAGTACAGCCACCGAGGCAAAGAAGGAAAGAGGGAAAGAGGAAATTCATTCTTATTTGGTGGCCAACGCCCTTTTTATACGCTAGAGCTGTTCTCCACCCGGAAAGCTCTAGGACACATGAACGACTAGGACACAATGCATTACTTACCTATGATATTTCTAAAGTCCGCAGCGCATCTAAATAGGTGGATAAGGAACCCAAATCGTCCGAGCGCGGTATTTAGTAATGGAGATGTGTTTAGATCCTCAACTGCGCCAGTTTGGTTATGTTGAAGCTTACTCAAGTGGACTGAATTCACTAGCGCAGCTGCAGCCCGTCGCTTCGGGATGGGTCAACAATATTTCCCGCGACCCGTGAGTCCACATCTCCCATTAGGTTCAACCATAAGAAAAGGCAACTGGAACTAGCCTTAAGGTTGGTATTACTACTCCACTGCAGTTGTTGCCTTCCCCCATCTCATTTACACAATCTAGTTCAACATTAACTTCTTTTCACAGTGGCCTGCTCTTCTGCTCTCTGTGACGCAAGACACAGGTTTCTCCCCGCTTCACCCAGGGAACTTTATTTCGCTCACTAAAAGACCGCAGGCCAAAGCAAAGGATTCGAGCTCCGGCCCTGCTTTAAGTTTGCGCTCTAGCGCGTAAGCCGTATACGTACTTTTGTAGTCGGATCCGTGTTGGTTGGCCCGCGGCCCATTAAAAAAAAAACATCCAGCCTCGGACACTTGCTCTTCCAGGTTGTGACAGTGTAAGCGGCAGCAGCCAGCCGGGTTTAGATCGGCTGACAATCATATATCTGTCGCCCAGGGGAATGTGCTTCTGTTCCGCCAGCTAAGTTCTTATGCGTATTCGATTGGCCTCTCAGATCTTCTTCGTATAGATGATCCTTCGCATCCATCATTCAACTCGTGACCGGGAGTGTATTGTGCTGCATCCAGGAGACTCTCGTCATTGATTGAATGGCGGCAGGCAAAGGGAGTCCTTCTGCCCCGCTTTTGACTGGCAAATGTGACGCTCGGGCCATCCCAAAACTGGTACTTTTGTGTCCCGGTTCGCCCGCTTTTCCCTACAACAGCTTTTTGGGGTTATTCGGCCCACATTTGAATTTTGTGTCTTCTACGTTCTCGATACTTATCTCCGCACCAGTAGTTGAAAATCGTGCTTTGACCATGGCCGACCAACCTATTGCTGTAGTTAGTATTGCTAGTCCTTTCTACAACATTAGAACCTGACGGAGTTATTTAAGGATTCGGATTTGTATGCTATTGACTGTACCTATTATCCCGATGATTGGCAATCGTAAGTGGTTCGTGCAGCAACTCTCCCAGGACAGATATAAAGCTTACCTTTGGTTTCATCCAGGGAAACCACGTCCATCGGATCTTCGATTTACCGAGGTTTGATGGAAAATGGCAGACGGTAGGTATATCAAAAATGGCCAAACCCGAAGACTAATTGCAAACTCCAGGTACCAAACACTCCGGAACAAAGACTACATGTAAGCAGGCGAGTTGAGGACAAGCGTTCCATCGCGCGATCTCACGCATCGTTATAGCCTTCCTTCCGACGAACGACAATTCGAAGCGTACGAAGCTGGGTATGTCTTTGGTCCTCGCAGTGATCTGCATTACAGTATCCTCGCTAATGAACATAAGGCATCTTGTTGCTCTCATCATGGATTCGGAAAGGGAAAACCCATTCTTCCGATCTCCTATTGGTGACTCACCCCAGCATATTCTAGACATAGGAACTGGCCGGGGGACCTGGGCTATGTACGTGTGTTATCTTGTCATGCTTCTTATCGATATGCTTCCTACTGACTACATTAAGTGACGTTGCCGACATGTTTCCTAGCGGTTAGTTTCCACAAGCATTCTTCCACCTTTCATGCTCCTGACGGGCCACAGCAACCGTTCGTGGGGTCGATCTTTTTCCGCCACCGGTTTCCTGGATGCCCCCAAATTGCATTCTGGAGGTCGACGACGTGCAGCGGGATTGGACATGGCAAGGGTCATTTGATTTGATACATATGCGTATCATGATTGGGTCATTTGATGGAACAGAATGGGACAGCCTCTACCAGCAATGCTTTGAGTGAGCAGGAGTGATGACGCTAATTGATATCTGAAATGGCGTCTGACAGTTCGGCACTAGGAAACTTTGCCCGGGTGGGTGGATTGAGCAATTAGAGGTCAGTCCCATCATTGAGACTGATGATGGCAGCCTGCCCCCGGACAACATCCTGAATGACTGGGGTCCTAACATGCTGGGTTGCGGTGAGCGCGCCGGTCGGGGCTGCGACACCTTCGATACTATGGCCGGGAGAATTCGAAACGCGGGATTTGTCGATGTTCATGAGAAACTTTACAAATGGCCCATTGGGCCGTGGCCTAGAGACCAGAAACTGAAGGATGCAGGCACCGTTAATTTCCAGCACTGGGTTAATGGGATAGAGGGTTGGTGTATGTGGTTGCTCACCAAGTTTGGCCACCCGCAACCCTGGGACATAGATGAAGTCTATGTATATGTAGCCAGGCTGCGAAAAGAGCTTAATAATCCACGGTTTCATATATGGCATCAAGGGTAAGTGGTCAATTCTTCTGTCTCTCCCTTTGCATTTCTTCGACTGACGACACAGACGGAGAGTATGGGCGCGGAAGCCGATGCCAAGAGATGCGCCGGATAATCCAAAAATTCGTTCAACGAGACCATCATTCCAACCGTCACCTTGAGCATCGGTGGAGAAAATTCAACGCCATTTAACGCAATAAGTGGGAGGTAGAGAAATCGGGGTGTCATTGTTCCCGTGTTGAGCGGCTATTGCTAGAAGAAAGTGCGGATATCAACCCTCCTGGCCGCAATTAAGGAATGGCTTTTGCAAGGCGCCTCTTGGTAAAGAGAGAACCAAAAAAAAAAACACCAAATACATACAAATCTGATCTAATTCTTCGCCACAGGCCCCTGATTCCAGCTACATTGTATCGTAAAATACGAAAGCATTCCTTGACAAGTTTTCACCTCATAATGAAGACTGTCGACGAAGGACTATTGTATTGGCCTATTGGCCTACTGGCTGCAGTGCTGCTCGTGCTGTTGTGCTGAATGACATGTTGATTTATGCCGTTGCGACAATTTGATTCCAGTCTTCAAAGACGAAAGATCGTCCTGTCCATTCTCATTTGTAGGGATTTTCTATTGAATATTAGTTTGCGGATGGAGAGTAGGAGGACTCTTCCGGGGACTTGCATCCCTCGTGTGCAAATTCCTCGTTGGCATCCTTGTCAACATTTCTGGTAGCTGGGATAGGGGAATAAGGGTAAGAGACGCTGTCCCGATGGAGATACACTTATCTGTCTAAATAGCGCGGTTGTCAGTCACTTAATAAGCGGTGGAAAGAGCGAAATCGCCGAAGTCAAAGTATTTCCATTCCTTCCGACTGTAAGGTAGCACACGTCAAGTAATTTACATTTTCTAGACCTTGTAATTTTGACCGAGTAAGCCTCTACGCCGCGGATTTCCGTACTTGCTCGAGAGGTCTCTCAATTCCAGACAATAGCTGGGGGAAGATATCAGTAGCTATTCGAAAGGAATATTATTCGTGAGTGTTTGCGAATATGAGTAAATAAAATGAACATGAACAAGAGGCTTAATTGCTGAAGTCGAGTTCAATCCCTACCTCCGCTAATATAATTGGCAGGTAATCTCGAGCAGCCTTCGTCATTGGTCGAAAATAAAATAAATTCGCCTTCCACCACTTCAGTACCCATTCTTCGTCTGGATCTCCAATCATATGGTGGGACCAACTCGTTGGTGGTGAGTCCAGCTACCTATCAATGTCCGATAAAAGCGTCCGCTGGGATGGCTGTATTTTTCGAGAGATAGAATGAAACCTAGATAGTTCTTCGCCAAATCAACCATCGACAGTATCAGATTCACAAAATGGAACTGTATTCTTTATTGGGTGTCGTATTGCCAATCCTTCTGTCGTGATCATCTTTGAGGTCCGATAGAGTCCCTTCGTCGCAATGTAATGGGGTATCTGCCATTAAGGCGTAAACAGAGATGTGAGTGTTGATGAGTGTTGATGAGTTTTGTGGTGGGGGAATGGTCTGGTGGTGAAGGGGAGTGGTGGCCAACGTCTCACGGACGTAGCGCGGAGGTTTTCTTGCCAACTCACCCACATGATAGATGTACCAAATTGCGTTGTATCAATTCTGTGAGCCATTTCTCCTCCCCAGCCGACCACTTAGTGAAACTAGCATACACTATCAGGACTTTTTGACCGAATTGTTTAGGGGAATCCGGGCTTCGGGTGATGATGATACCCAGCATATCATCGCTCTTATTCGGTCGGAATTGATGAAAGTGTAAGCGCTCTTTGGTGATTCAACGTTGGGTCGCTCACAGATGAGATGGTCAAAACAAGAAACATGAGTCTGTGTTGCTGATTGAATATCTCCCAATGAACCACAATACCTCAACTTTAGAGGGCCGTGAATAATTCGACAGTCAGCCAACGTTTTTCAACCGACTCAGCATCACTAATTCTCAACACGACTCTAGTCGTCTCTCTCGGTGGGCATCTAAAATGGCACCAAGAATGTCGCTGCAAATAGTCGCGGTAAAAAGAAGACATGGGTTTCAACAGGTCTCAATTAAGAGGCGTCCTTCAACGCTTGCTACCAAGCAGAGCACGTACGTGACAGAATGAGCCGAGAAGTCTATAAATATGTCCTCTCCCCCCGGTGATTTGCTCTACAATTTATTCACCTGACTCTGCAAAGTCGAGCAGGCTTGTGTCTGAGTCACTTGATAAGTCCTCTCCCCTTTGATCGAGTACTGGATCTCTAATGTACTGACATTTATAGAATACATCGTGGACCAGCAAGCCAGACAGTGCCTGTGAGAGATATGATCCCCACCAGATGCACTGTCATTCACGCCAGCCGATCAAAGAGACAAGACTTAGGCTGGCTGGTCCAAGTGTCTATGCGAAGAGGTCTCCGCCACAGCAGTAGACTCAGCTGATCTACTGTACAGACCCTGTGTGTATTCCCAAGAGAAAGCGCAAATATCCGCGTCGCAGGTATGTGAATCTTAGCCTGACTTGCATACTGATCCTGAAGACGATACGATTCCAATAGAACCGACATACGACCACAATGCACGAGCGCAAGGACCGCAACTCTTTGCCGTTCTTCGTCCCTAGGCTTGGCCACCAGAACATGTGAGTCATGGATTAGCTCGTCGATCTATAAGCTAATGAACGACAGTGAACATTGACATCGCACCAGAGGGCCCCGAGGATACAGCACCCCCACTAGAGCTCTGCACAAAGCCATGGCCTACACACCATTTCTGGTCCCGTTGCTTCAAAGCACACATCATACCTTAGGTGAAGAACGTAAACCAGAGGAGCGGGCCAATAACAGGTGCGCATATCCGATTGCGAATTTCGCTGCATGGAAGCTTGAGACGTCCATTCTTCCTGATATTGTGAGTGATTCATCGCGCCTTCTGCTATATTCAGTTGTTTGCGAATTTTTGTGCTCCGCAACACGAACACTATTACTGATTTCCATGCCATTGTACATAGGAGCAGCCCATCGCCACTGTGAAACATCTTTTATAGCCGGATCGGAGATAAGAAGACCAAGGTGGCAGGCACTACGACGCGTGCTCCATCGCGTCTTCCGCCTCAACCTCACCGCCTTCACACCATGATGGTGTTCGCCGTCCCCATCGCGAGGTCTTATCCCATTACGACTGTACAATTTCTTGTCACAGGTGGGTTCGTCGCGCGCCTTTGGGGCTCAGAAGTTGCCCGGTGCATCCGGCGCGGCTTCTTCGAAGTGACAGCCGGAGAGTGCGACGAACTGGATACAACATCATGTCAACATGGCATGAATGGTGACTGCATTGCTGAAGACAATCGTAAGTGATCTCGTCGGTAAGATATGGCCACGAAGCTAATTGATTGTCTTGTCTCAAGCGAACATTCTGCGAACTCTATGAACAGGTAAGTCATAACCCCTCGTCCAAGTAGTTCAATCCTTGCTGACTCGGCTCATCCAACAAGAGGTCCCCTATATTCCCGTAACTCGACTCGAATGCGAAGCGAGCAATTCTGTCTGCTCGAGCTTCCCTATACCGATGCGATCGCATGCTGTCTATCACTTCCACAGGACTACTGGTGGCATCGATGATGAGTCACTGTAAGGATCAGATCGTCTAACTCGGCGCTTCTCTCAGTCGACTCTGTGCATCAGTCATGTGCTGATGTGTCTACCCGATACAAAGCCCAAGCCACAATGGGCTTATACAACCGTGTGTCTCGGCATTTGAACACCGTGAAAGAATAGCTTCCTTGTGGATTGGGTTACCGGCATCCAATGGGGGTGAGCCATGCCTACGCAGACAGCCAGATGGTTAGCCAAGTCTGTGTGCGAGGAGAAGGTGAGGCAAAGGCCCCGTCATATCGAGCCCATAGATTAACATTGCCATATCAGCTACGAACTGGGAAAGGAGACGGTCTGGTCCCGAGTCACAGCCGAGGGAAATAAAAACCCACGAGCTACGAATCGCCGACCTATACTGTCCCTGATCCTACTCCGCGTTGCTGAGCCGTTCGGCGTATTCGAGCGGGTGAAAACGGACGAGCGAAAACGAACCAACTGGACATATACGACCCTGCATCAAGGGCGCTGTCACAAAAGTTGTGGTGTCTTTGGACAGATTTTGGTCAACTTGATGCCTAGGAACGCCTCTCCATCCAAGCCGGAGCAACGCGTGCAAAGACCATTCGCCCTGGAAGTCACTGCAGCTGCAGGTCAGTCAAGCCGACGCGTGTACCATTTCTCGCTGAAATCGTCTTCTAACATATCGCGCGCAAGTAGCTTTTTCCAGGAAATGGCCGAATTTTCCACGTCCCCTACGTCGACTGTCCTTGAGCATCAATTATTTGTCAGACACTGCGCTTTGAACGACATTTGGCATATCACTGTTCGGACAGGTTCACTGTGAAGGTGGTTTTATGTCTGTAAAAACACCACCCAGAACTATCCGGGTGTGGTACCTCTTTGACCATCTCCTATACCTTCACTGAAATCTCTACTCCTATTCAGCGCTCATGTGATTGCTTTCAGGGGGATGGGTTAGGCGCATGCCTGGTGCGATTACAAGTCAACTAAAGTACCAATTGCGATGATCTCTCCTCACGAAAGTTCGTCGTAAATGATGGCGGAGATGTATTTACCAGATGTGGTCAAGATGGCGCTTTTTAGACCCCATCGGGCTTCAACCGTGTTCTCTCGGCAGCAGAGCATGCTTGATCGCATGAACTCGGGTACTACGCCCCAAAAAGCAATGATCGCCGATTTGGGCGCAGTATTGGATACATTGGAGATGGGCTGGCAATATAAATCGTAGTTACCGGCGGGGGGATTACTCACAAGGTTGCGGTGGCTCCCGTATGTAGAAGGAGCCAATCGGATATTCTTGAGCCAAAGCCCTCAATTACTTGGTTGTTTTGGTGGCAAAGCTACTTTCACTTGCGATCGCCCTAGAATGTAGGTATCCTAATGTAGAGTAGGTTTGAGTGACTTGCAATCGCCTGAAGCGATAAAGTTGACTACGCAAGGAACAGTCTATCGCATCACGATATTTAGTTGAGACAAGAAATGGTATTTCGAGCGGCTCCTCATCAAATGCTTCTACACCTGGTAGCTCTGATCTTGAGCGTATTGCCTGATATAGCTGAACCAATGGAGGGAAATCTGGTGTTTGCATTCGACCAGCTCAATCGAAATGGAGGCCGTATGCCAACTTCACCGAGTGATCAGCTGGGGACAAATGACACGGAATTGGAACAATGCAAGTGATAAATCTGTCATGTTGGTAAGATGGCAGGAAAACCTCACGCTACGTCGGTGAGACGTTGACCACCACTCACCTTCACCGCCCGGCCGTATACCACAACACACATCAACACACATCAACTCCCTCGTCAACGTTCATCAACGTTCATCAACGACCATCAACGACCATCAACGACCATCAACGACCATCAACGACCATCAACGACCATCAACGACCATCAACGACCATCAACACCCTCAACACCCTCAACACCCTCGTCAACGTTTATCAACGTTTATCAACGACCACCAACGACCATTAACGACCATCTACACTCATCAACGCTGTCAATACATCCGCGACGCACCAAAATACTCACCATTTTGTTCGCTCTACGCCCTGATGGCAGATGCATTCTATTGCAGCGGGAAGACTAGCCGACCGCAAACCGTGAAGACAGGAGGGTTGGGAACACGGTGCTCGATAACGAAGGTTGAATCTTGAATTTACGATTCTGATGATCGGTTTACATCTATCTAGGGCTCATTTTATTTCTCCAATGAATATCCTTTGAAATACGAAAAACGTCATCAAGATGGTGCGCAGATCTTTGCTTCTTCGAGTACTCTTGAATACTCGAATACTGGTCCCTAGCACCACGAAGAGGTGCCTGCACAGGCTAGAGGGTCTTTTTGTCGCAGATGTCCCTGCGGAGACTCTTGGTTTCGCAGATGTCCCTGCGGAGACTCTTGGTGTCGCAGATGTCCCTGCGGAGACTCTTGGTGTCGCAGATGTCCCTGCGGAGACTCTTGGTGTCGCAGATGTCCCTGCGGAGACTCTTGGTTTCGCAGATGTCCCTGCGAGGCGCTTTGTTGACGCAGGACCTAGGCTGCGGAGAACTTGGTAATGCAGCGGTCTCCTGCAGAGAACTTGTTAACGCAGCGGTCTCCTGCGGGTCTCACTTGTCATCACAGCGTCCCCCTGCGAGGATTGTTGTTGACGCAGACCTATCCTGCGAAGCACACTTGATGACGCAGAGCCCGTCCTGCGAGGCACACTTGATAACGCAGAGCCCGTCCTGCGAAGCACCTTCTTACACTCGCGGGGCTCATGGCAGCGAGGGAGCACATTCTTACATCGCTGGGCTCGTAGCAGCGATAGCCGTGGTCACGGAACCTCCCAAGCCCGCAGGCAAAAGAGGGACACCATGACACATCGGAGTGTGAAGACCGAAGTCCTGATTTTTTTCGGCTGGGAACCTGGCCCCTTTTATAATTTTTTGGCTACGTCTCTACCAAGGAACCAATTGCGCAGATGGTAGCGAGAAAAATTACTTCGTTGGTAGGCGTTGAAGCGATCGCAACGACGTTGAACTGATGTCTGGAGACTTTGTGGCCTACAGAGTCAAGTCTAGCCTGGACTCATTCCTCTCAAAATCGTACGTTGAGCGTGGTGAACCATTATCATCACCTGCTGAGCAGAAAGTAACGCCGCAAAAATCTGATTTCTACATATCATTGAAATTGCAATTAAATCGCTCAACGCGGTGGCACTCTACGTCTGCCCGTTTTAGCCACGGTCACCGTCTCTTTCATGAGGGTTGAAGTGCTTCAACAGATGCCGAATAATGGGTTGGAGACTTTGTGGCAGACAGTCACATTTGATTGTACCGGTTGTTGGCCTCAAGGAGTGCCTCCCATTGATCCCACTAGAATTTTGTCTATCTCCTAGCCCCGCACTGCTCGAACGGTACTTATTTTCTGTTGCTCGCAACCAATGATGTTGCCTCCCCTAAAACTTCTGCTACCTGTCGGTGCAGACACTATGCACATACTCCCAAGTCCAGGGTATCGGTTGTTTTCCTTTGATAGAGAATCAAATTCTAGACCTTGTTGGAAACCTAGAATAATCCTGAGTCCACTTCCCAGGACAATAAAGTGAGTTATTTCAGCTACCATGGCTCACGAATTAGTTTCTCATGATCGCACCCTCGCAAGATTCCAACGCTACTGTCACATTGACGAGGCCCTGGACACAAATAGCACCCAACGGACCAATCAAACACCGCGCGTGAACTTAGACAGACGCAGGTACGGTTCCGCGATGCAGATCCCAGCGACGACCCACGGGACAGTAGATCAAGAGGGTTCTATTTGTGTCCTGGAGAAGAATTTGGAAGGATTTGCAGAGGTCCAGACAGATCCACAAGCCTAGACTTGACGGGCCGTCAGCGTACGGATGGAACAGGTCTTTTTTGCTTGGGAGGTCGGTTGGGGCAGGCGAGGGATTTGGAAAATCACACAGACTTTCGGCAACAGAGATCCGATCCACGGACTAGTTGCCCTCGCAAGAGAGCGATTGGTCCTCCGCGAATGGCAAGCTGCTGCTTTCTCTATCTGGTTTATAGAACGTTCTAGAAGCTATGTCTCCTGTCCTGCATAAACCTTCCCGTAGAAAGTATACTCTCTTTGAGCCCGACCCATCCTCTCCCTATCTGCTTCAACTCGATCGCCAGTCTGCCAACTCTAGCAGATAGCTTTTGAAATCAATGCCAATTATGTAAGGACAAGATGGTAGATCTAAACAAAGTCTCCGGTTTGTGCACTAGAGGCCGAGAAACCTATTGGTCCCGGCCGACCCACAAAGTTTATTTCAAGCACCCAGCGCATCTTGACCATTAATCTGGCGACCGAGATGACTTACGAATAAGGTTGTTTCCTTCTACAATATGCTATATTTCGCCAGCGTGAGACCTTGGAGAGAGTATCTCGATTTTCCCTCTGAATTTTCGGACTCTGGGACAGATTTAATCACGCCAATCCAACAAACAAGTGGAGCAGAAGCCTATGATAAGCTTTCGATTAAGTTCAACCTTGAGTCCTTATGAAAGCCGCATTCTCTCACCGAGCGAGCGTTTCCATGGTTCATCGAAAGTTAGTTGTCGAATTGACTTGGGATTCGGCTACTGATCGACGGTCCCGCTCACTATTCCACGGTCTGTGTGGAAAAACGATTTTCCTCATGACTTGAATCTGCCAGTCTTGGACTGACGGGAAAACCTTTGCTTCTCGTCAAACATGACTAGGGAGTGGTTCGAAGATAAATCATGTGCCTCAGATTCTACTCTACGAATCACTCTGCCTTCGACCGCCCACCTAACCGAATCCATTTGAAAATTGGAACCAAAGATATTACCTCGAGCTGACAAGAATTAAGTGGGTTTTGTGATTTTCCAGGGAGCGCTCTTACTGGTCCAACCCGGACCCTTACTCTGCGATACCGCTACCAAGCAGACAAACGAATCAAAGGCTCGATGTTGTCAAACTGATTCGCAAAGCAAGACTTGACGATACGGCGAAGGCAGATGAGACAGGTGAACCTAGGGAGAACTTAGATTTCATTTCCCTCGGCATGAATCCAGAATCAGAGCATCAGAGCAACGCTCCCGAGAAGACCGCCAAAGGGCTAACAAGCGAGGAAAATGTGTATTCTGCCGATCCGAATCGAAAACGAAGCCGGAGGGGTGCGATCAAACGCCATATTAAGAAGACCAGCAAGCCTGCAAGCAAGTACAACTGCGACGGTTCAGTTATCAAGGAGTGGAGACCACCGTCTCAAGAGACGGGTACGCCTTGGCTTGAGTCTACTCCGTCTTCCTTGCAAATAGAATTTCAGTTAGTATTTCCCCTGTCCTTCTGATCGCTATTCTTTTCTAAACCCGCAGTAGATTAGATCGCGAAATTCTCAGCTTTTATGACTGGGCCAAGCCACAGGAATTTGAGAACATTGTCCGCAGAGATCTCGTCGAACGATTGAGTACTGCATTCCAAACTCGATATGCTGGCATTGAAATCCATACCTTTGGCTCTTTCGCCTCTGGTATCTATCTGCCTATCGCGGATATTGATCTGGTGCTACTGTCCAACAAATTCAGACGCACAGGAATGTGTTCATTTGGTGAGAGGAAAGGAAAAATAAACGCAATTTCGGACTTCCTGGAAAGTACCAATATTGCTGTTCCTGATTCAATCGAGTGCGTTGCCCATGCTCGGGTACCGATCCTGAAGTTCGTGGACCGGGTGACTGGGCTGCGTGTTGATCTGTCCTTTGACAACAACAGTGGGTTGATCGCCAACGAGACGTTCCAAACATGGAAAGAGCAGTT
>JASJUN010000639.1:0-14456 GCA_035048945.1 Penicillium sp. E22 | reverse complement strand
AAGCACCGCACTCCTTGTATTACATGAAGTCTAATCCCAATAGGCGACAAACGAACGCAACGAAACTGAAAATACCGGTGGCTCATGTAAGTAACAATTGATTATAACAACAGGTCACAAGTTAAGTGTAGTCGAGGAGCTAGCCCGAATCTACTATAAGTGTTTCGGTTGAAAAAGCGTTTGTGAGCTACCACCGGCGGAACCATGCTTCTTCATATATCAAACTACCGCTTCTGGCTTTCCTTATGTACCAATCATATATTGCCCGAACAGTAAAGATGAAGTATAGGATCGCGAGATCTTTCTCGACTTGGTAGGCATTCAAGCAAAGAGCCAGGTGAAAACCAATGAGTTGGTCCTTTAGCAACGAGCATAGTAAGATTTGATAGCGTGATAGGCAGTCTTGTTGGCTACACTGACCAACAATTTCAACTCTCCTTCACATAAACCTCGTGTAAACATCTCATTCTGTCACATTAGCTGAGAACATGATGAGACGGAATGAACTTACCTGCAATATTTCCTCGACGGAGATACTTTCCAGTTGGCAAGGCAAGTTTTGAATCTCCGTTTCCCACTCGTATATACCATTTTTCGACATCAATTTCGTGACAACATCAGCTAGAGCGCATAATTTCATCGTCGCAGGATTCATTTCCGATTCTTTAATTTCGCAGCTATTCTCGACGCCCACTATTGAACGTTAGTTTTCACCTATTTTCACCATATCAGCGGATGCCTCACTAATCTTGACATCACCAGACTGTGTAAGCAGTATCGTTTCCGGGCCCAGTGTAGCGAGTGCTCTTCCGAGCCCGCGCAGGTATTGGATTCCTTCTAATACCTATTCTAATTTAGTTTCGAGTGCACCTGCAGTATGATTGTGTTTGACTCACCGGCTTGACAATTCCAACGAGTTCGTCGGTGGTGATCGAGCAGCTGGAGGCTAAGATGTGGCCGACTGACACCTCTGTTGGTTCCCAGATCAACGTGCACGATGCGTCATGATGGTAAACTTCGAGCAAGTTCAAGAAGCTTGGATGAGAAATTCCTTCCATCAGTTCTTGGAAACCTGTGGTGGGAGAGAACTGTTGTTCAAGCCGTTGGATATGCACCAACTTTCCTCTTTTCGTCTTGTGTCGGGCAAATATCAAAGAGCGATCTTGCGATGATCCAGCAGCAGGCTCGAAAATATCCCATGGATTCTGGTTCAGTTGTGGGATGCTTGCATTTGGGCCACCCGGGCGTGGCTTCGTTGAACCGGGGGCGATTGCGGCGGTGGCCATTGTCTGGATCGTCGAAGGTTGGATACCCGGAGAGGCAGTTGATTTTGAACTCAGCTGCTCATGGCAGAAAGCCGATTCATCCAGCCACATAGTAGGGGGTCGGCTGGGTTTGACCTGATTGCCTTTCATAATGCTGTATGGGCTTTGCGGTGTCAAAAGGCAGTGACGATTCTCAAGGGGACTAAGACTTTTTATAACTCCAAGGATTTCTTCAACGCATACTTTTCGTCCTCGCAACGACAGTCTCTCAATAGCGACATAATGACATTAGATCTTCGCGACTATGATGGTGAAATGCCGCAATTATAGCAGGTTACGGTGAACACCCTTTGATTTTGGCCTCCGTTACCGTTGGTTGATGCTTGAAAGATGCGGTACCGTCATCTTACATCAGAAGGTAGTCCATGATGTCCAATCTATCTCGACACGCCTACTTTCAGCATGTTATGAGGTTCTCTCCTTGAATCTCCATTTTTTCTTTTGCTAGGGGTTGCCTTAATTGAGGTCAAATCAACCAGAAATTGATCCGTCTCTTAGGGATATAGACGGATATCTTAAGCCGGCCCTATTTTGATCTTTCTACACTATTTGCGGGGACATGCTGTAACACTTCCACTATCTTCACGCTACAAGCCCCTTTATGCCTCATTCCGAAATCACTCACAGTTCTTCACTTCCTCGCACGGAGCAGCGCTCTGAACAAACACAAAAATCACCACGATAAAAAATGGGAATCAAAAAAAGGTTAATGGACTTGACTAGTCGCGGAGAAATTCGACGCACTCGGGCAATAAAGTGACTCAGTGGAGCCACCATAGCAAAGACCACACTGGCAATCCTAGGATCGATGCGACATGGGAGTTTCTTGGCTGTCAGTCAAATCCTTTCGTCCTCACCTACATAGTATGGGGAGGTAGATCTTCCATTTTAGAAAAGTCACCGATGATAGTATTGAACTTCAATGTTTTGAGGTGTAGACTACTCTGTGATGAAAATCCAGTAATATGGCATAAAGACTGGCAGTATGTTCCCAATTAGAAGCTGAGATTTAGCGACGAGAGCCTCATTGACTCTGAGCTCATGCGGAACCAATTCAGGATGAAAAGATTGATTGATTGATTGAAGAGAATAACCATGCGATCCAGGGTAGGTTGAAATACCCCTCAAATGTGCTGATACTCGGTGGTTAGAACACCGGGATTGCCAATCTGAAATTATTTACCATACAACATCCAAAGAATAGTGGGTTCTGGTGTAACCAATCTTTTTTATTCCAGATTATGTGACAAGGTATCCGTTTCTTCAATCGCAGCAACGATACTCACCGCTATGGCTCTATTCTGCAGAGGATGTTGAACAACTGAACATGCATCATAAACTTTCATCAATCATTTTGATTGCTAGTAGGAGCAGATAGCATAAAGCCAGCCATCGAGTGGTCGATGACCATGCCACATTTCCAGATCCTTCAACCGGTATGGTAGGTTTGAGTCGTGTAGGGGCAGGAATATGAGCTGCTGTGACAGCCTCCACCGTACTCCCAGTTGGCAGCGTGAATGTTGGAATTATCAAAGTTAACGGCACGGCGGCATTGTTCCAGGCGAACGTTGCGGTTGTATTAGTGCTTTGAGCGGCCGCCATTTTGTCTCCGACACAGGGGCCGACAATAGGGTGGCTCGTAATCATATCACATGCAAAGCCCTTGATACTTGGAATTATCAGCTTATAAACATAGCAATGTAGTGGATTTGATCAAGCTAACTTACTGGTTGCGTGCCTGAGGCACTGGTCTCGAATTCTCGATAGCTGTTAAGACTTTAGTGGGCATCGCATTGAACTAGTTAGATTTGACCTACCTATCCGAAGACACGGGCTCCCTGGCTATTTCCTGCTCACACTATTAGAGATGTCGCGAGGGAATGTGGTTTGTGTAGTGTCAAGCTCTTACCGTAACCACAGGCAGAACCTGACCAGTATCCAAAGGGTAGCGTGTTTCGGGTGACCAGTGTGAAGGATGTAGGACTCCAAGGTATTCGAACAGAAATGAGGGGTTCGCAAAGGTGGTTAGCTTCATATATATGTTTTTTTTTTATAAGTCACTGTTATAATGATGCCCTAGCCTCTATACTAAATTGCGGGAGGCACTAGGATCACCAAATTACTCGAAAACATTAACCTTAGCTGATAAGTAGCTTCAACTGTATTCACATCATGCGCCATAGTATCAACGGTTAGCCAAATCGTTCAGCCGCACAAGTTTTCTCACCAATGTCATTTCGGTTAGACCTCGTCGAGGGCTTCTAGGGGTTACAAGATTTGTTGCGCTCATCAAGTGCTATTGTTTAGAGCTTAGTCTGCTCGCACCACACCACTCTCAACATTCTCACCATGTCGTGTATATACTTAGCTCCCTGGGGCGGTCATATTGTACAATTTCTTTGCTACTCACCTGTTCAGCTGCGCTATTGATCTATGCAGAAGGGATCGAGTTGGTGTTTGCTAATTTTTCCAGCTAGGAAAGGTTTTTGTCCTTGGGGGGAGAGCTTTTAGTAACTCCACTCTTTGAGGCCATATTGAGTGTCCAGGCCTGATCATTTCTGTGAAAAGCAAAGACTTACGCGGTTGATGGCAGGTATTTATGCATTTCAGATATCAAGTCAAACCGTAGTCACGACGTAGGGCCGGCATATTGACTGTGAAGTACAAGTAAATGCGTTGGCCTCTAATTTTATTTTTTGTATTTCATTACGGAAAGACCAACTGAGCATCAAATTGCGTTCTAGCTCGTTGAGATCCTGCCTCAGAATAAGAAGACTAGGTGACACGCACTTCATGTGTTTCCGATGAGGTCTATAGCTCAGGCTTTGAGTATGATCTCTTTTCATAGCTACCTCGAGGTTGACTTTTGGACCCGCCTCTCATTCAAGCATTGAATCAAGCCTGCATTTTGATGAGTAAGGTTGACCAATTAATATATGGAAATCTTAGCATCGTAATATCTCATGTGAATATTATTTGCGACGATGTTCAATAGGTTGTTTTCCGGCGCATTCAGAAGTTCTAACCTCAAGAACTCATTTATTGATTGCTGGTCAGGTTTGAAATTGAGGGATTAGAAGAATCCAAATGAACGTTTCGCAAAATGCAAATCTTACTTGTGTTTCTCCGTCAGCAGGAGATTGGACTAATACGGTATCAGGTTGTGCATCTGGTCCTGAAAATCTGCCCTCTTTACGATTACACTGACTTGGCCTAGAGCTCCATCCAGCCTCACATAGATAGTCTTCGCTCTTGAGCAAGAGTGGCGTCATAGAGAGACATTTAGCCGATCTTCAATCTACTGACCATCCCGGGCTTCTGTACGAAAATCTCTTTTACCATTGAACATGCTATTTTTCTGGGCTCGAACCAATGTTATCAGACGATACGGATACGTGATAAATAGTAAATGGGAATCGGAAAACAGAACAAGAAGTAATGTAGTGCGACCTGATGAAGGAGAGAACTATCGGAAGCACTCAAAGATCTACGTACACATTCAGACTCTTTGTGAGATTTCACGCCTAAACTCTAAAGGCAAGGGCTTCCACAGTACCAAAATCAGGGTTAGAATCAAAAAGAAGAAGAATATGGGAAAGACCAGTCCCAATGCAACAGTGATGCTTCACACCACGCCCTTCTCTGGTCTAAAAACTCTTGTATCACGTATCAGGAGCGATGGAGGCTCGAGAACGCCGAATATCCTCATCTTCTTTTCTGACCCACTGCAGCTTGTAGAACTTGTAAAGCGAAAGAAGTGCCGAACAGCTCAGAAGAGTTGCTCCTGTAACAGCAGTTGTTATAATAGCCATTACCGACCAATCCCCACCTTGAGACGTACAGACATTGATGACAGTGGTCAGCAGCCCGGCAGCAGCATGTAGGCATAGGGGTCTAGTTCAGGGTTAGATCTGGATCAGGCTTCTTACTCAGTTAGGATTTGCTCACTTACACAAACACTTTGTTGATCAGCCAGGGGTAGTTTCCCCTGAGCTTTGGAAAGTGCATCAGCCACGTAAGAGCTGCAATTCCACTAACAAAAAGGAAGCACGCAATACCAAGTAACGGGGGGTTCTGGATCATATGTAGAGCGGTACGACCGGCCTTGTTGGTTTGCAACGTCTTTTCAACCTGGTCTGAGGTCTGCAGTGAAGTGAACGTGCCGGGAATGACTAGATAGCCGGCCAGCAGTGCCCAGTTAGCCGCACCAACCGTGATACTGAAACGCATGTCCATTTCTGCTTCTTCTCTAAGCATTCTGGCATAGGTAGTTTCATTGGCGTGGTGTATCTGGTCGCCTCTACCCAGCCCTGGGGTTACATCCACAGCTGAGCAAGGCGGAACAAGCAAAGGGTTCATTCCAGGAAGTGGAGTCTTTTCTGATCCTATTTTTACTGGCATACTTGTATGATCGTCCACAACGAAGGCCATGACCAAGGAAGTTTTAGGGTTACCATAAGAAGGCAAATGAACAAAGAACCGTGTCAGCTCTTTAAATAGTCCGTAGGGAAGGCCGCTACAGTACTTGGTCCAGCTCCTACTATAGGGGAAGCCTCATTCTTACCTTGCGGTGAGCCTTGCGTGGTCTGGTTGCCGAAGTCCGAAACGAATGGCTTCTAACAAAACACTAAAGTTGCTGCACACTTGATTTAAGCGGCCGTCATCTGCTGATACAAGGGCGGAAGGAATCTGGTGCTTGACATGTTCTTGGTTCAGAGGGGATTTTGAGGCGAGACAAGATCATGCCAACATTAATCTGAGCGTCGAACCACCCTTGAACCACTGCTTGTCACTTTCAGATGAAGCCCGTGTATAAAGTCTCCAGTGGGCCTCTTTCCTTGTTAGATCTCTCAAGCTTTCCAATGGCTGCTTGGCTTGACCTCGTCAAAGATAATGACGCATGGGATTTAGTTGATACCAATCGCCTGGAGCAGCTAGTGCAGGAATTGCCCTATCCGAAAAGTCAATATCCATCCCTGCTGTACTCTTCCGGAAATTCAAACCGCAGAAAAGCCTTGCGGGTTCTGTTCCCCTACAACAACATCACACGAAAAGGCCCCGCAGGCTTAATCCGTCTCCATCTCAGCACCAAGACCGCTCATACACAGAATCCTATATTGTTTGCTGAAAGCGGTCTATGCCTTGAACAGAGCTTGGGCGATTCCAAGTGGCTCAAGCATTCAACGACAAAGCATCAAACCTTCTCACTAGCGGGTGCAGACGGAACGTTGACCCCTGCAAGGCTGCAGCAAGAGGTCAAGACGCATCCTGTTTTGCCTTGGACCCAGATCCTGTGTTTATTCCTCGATTCCGCCCCTGACATCCAAGCCGCAAGAAACTTACTACAACAACCACGTCGACAACTTACTATTGGTGACGAAGTTGTTCCGGCGCCCACGCAGATAGTCATTGTCTTGACCAACGGCCAACATGCAACAAGAGCTTTCGCGCAGGAATGCACACAGCTTCAAGAGCTGATCGATATTGGGACAGTCACCATTCTGGATCTGCGTCCACGTTGCGGGCTTTCAGACAGTGTCGTTTTTGAGCCACTGCAAACCTTGATCGTTAATCAGCTCATTATTGTCTAGGCCGAGTAAATGTCCGATTGTCGACGCTTCTCGGCGTCCCATCTGAGCGCTTTCTGGAGCACTCGGGTACAAAGCCTCGAATGGCTCCTGGATCCACCACCATTTGATCTTTTGACAAGAGCCCGAAGGGACTATGTGAGCAACAAAACGATGGATGATTGCCTTCGAGAGGTTACGCAAACATCCGTTGGCTACTCAAAGGAGGACTTTGATGACCTTGTAGCCTCGGCCTTCTTGATGGATGCCTACCCCCCTCAAATGCATGGTATGACCACATTTCTTGACTCATACTCTCCTTTACCCAACTAAGAAGCTAACTTGCCCAGGATTCTCGCCTACCGTGGTGTTCGCCGCACTTTATGAGAAGCGGTGTCTAAGCATCTGGGACAATGAGTTCAAATACCATATTGTTGGCGTTTCATCCCGCTTCGTGCACCATTTTGCGCAGTTGAGCGCTGTAAAGACATCGGCAGCAATTCGAAAAGCGACGTTGTATCGCTTGTATCGCCGGTGGGGTGGTCTTCGCTCCACCACTACTTGCTTGGTCTGTCTGTGTCGACCCCCGGAGCATATGCTCCCCTGCAAACATGCAATATGTGACACCTGCGTCGTGATCTTCGGAATCCAAGTTCGCTTGGGGAGTATCATTTCGAGATTGCTCAATGTCCCATCTGCGAGGAGAGGTCCGACGTCACTGTCTGCCAACTACCTCCGACTAAGCCTCCGGTGATCTCAGTATAGATGGAGGTGGAGTGCGCGGTCTGATCCAACTGGGCCTTCTACGGGCTTTAGAAAGTCGCATTGGCATTCCGATCGCGTCTCTGCCGGACCTGTGCATTAGAACCAGTGTAGGTACGTACGACGAGTGGCCGAGTCTTTCGTTGTGGTTGATATACTAAGAAGCCTCCTCTTTTAGGCGCATTGTCGGCGATTGACATTTTTCTCAATCAATCTTCGGTCACGCAGAGTTTTGGTGCATTCCCAGACCTGGCGCGAAACATTTTTCGTCATTCATCAGAAATTCCAATTCCTCGCTGTATCCGGTGGCTTGCCTCGGCGTTCAACTTGACGACAGATGGTCTTTATGATTCCGATGGTCTGTCACAAATTTCCAAAGCAGCCGTTAGCCCATCTCGTCGCATGTTCGATGTTGCCACAGCTAGCCCTGCGGGTTGCCGGATCGCTATTGTGGCAAGTCGCACCTCCGATGGTAAAGCCTGCGTATTGGCCAATTACCGAGGAACAAGCCCGCGTACCACAAACACCGCCTACCAGTTTCTAGCTCCACGCAACGACGAAGAGAATCCTTCCTTATGTGACGCGTAAGTCGATCCTCATCCACCCAATTTGGATAGTGGTAGTCGATTTTACTAACAGTTAGCTTTTGACAGATCGATATGCAGTGCTGGAGCACCCATGTGAGTCGAAGCACCATGAGACATTCTAACATGCTGACATTTTCAAGCTACTTCCAACCAAAAAGGTTGCCAGGCCTTGGTCTCTTGCAAGATGGTGGGGTCCGTGCGAACAATCCGCTAGCCATTGCTTTGCGAGAGTCGGGCATCATCTGGTCCATGGCAAAACGACACGACCTTCTCTTATCTGTCGGAACAGGGTTCTCCACCTCTACCCCCAGTGAGTCAACGGGCTTTCTTGGTCGGATTCGGGAGGGTGCTCTTCCTCGACTGTTTCGGGCCATGATGTCCTCTCCATCTATGGACGGAAAGCAAGGGTTTTTGGAAGCTCTCAATTACCTTCCCCATATGTCGACACCTGATATTCTCCGACTAGACCAGGCAATCGATGGTACACTCCCCGAATTAGACGATGTGTGTTCGTTGGAAGCGATGTCGAATATGGATTTTGCAGTGCCAGCTGAGCTTGTGAGAACTATTCTCGCGTCGGCTATGTTTTCTTTGAGTTGGACGAATCTCCCACCCAGTGCAATGCTTCATTCCATTGTCGGGGATCTGTTCTATGTTCACGACCAAATCCTGCCGGGATCTTGCAGCGCGTGCTTGTCGAGTTCCCCGGCGCCAGATTTCAGTCTGGTCAGGATCTTGATTTGAGAAGCATAGATCTAATCGACATTTTCCAGTTTTATGGATACTTCAGAAAGCGCGTTAACTTTCGGGTGACCAGCCTTGATGAAAGGGTCTCAATTGAAATTGCCAATAACACCTTTCTCGAAAGGATTGGTGGTTTCCCCAAGTCAGCGCAGGAATTTCTCAACGAGCAAAAGGCTTACGCTCAGTTTGGACGTGCAGATCACCAAAATCTAGAATGGCCGCTGCGGAGATCTTGTTACTGCTATTGTGGGTCGAAGCGACTGGTTCGCTTCTTGGAATCTGCTTTGGGGCAGAAAAAACGGGGGTTATGAGCTGTGTGGATTTGTTGTTCGGCGTTTTAGGTAAAGTAACAAGTAGAAGCAATATTCAGTTTAGATCTCGACAGGGTATCCAGATGAACTGCACGGAGACTAGGTTTACTCTGGCAAGAATAGTAACAAATAGAACCATATGATTATTCTAGATGGGTAGTCTGAATTCGAACTGTAATATGTCATCTGTCTAGACTTGTAACTAGTGGACACATGTTATCAGGAATGCTCTGTATAGCTGTGAAAATACACCGGATTTACTGGCCAGCGAAAGGCAACGGAATCAAAAAGGGGAAATACCAAAAGATACGATAAAAAGAGTGTTGATTCTTGCTTTCCTATCTACTGGGCTCGAGGGGGTTAAAATACCCTCGAGAATACCTGGTATCGAATCCTCTAGAATCTCAGAGGTACCGTTTGGGTTAATACGATGCTGATCACCACTTTCCTGACACACCCCCTCAGTAAGATCCTTCCTGGAGGATCTTGCTGGATAGGCTAAATGGATAAAAATGAGTGGATAAGCTTATTCAAGCCCGTCAACAAGATGACCAACATCTTCCATACCAAGCAGTTTCACGAATTCAAGATGCTTCTGGCGAGGAAGGAACTTCGTAAGTCCATCTGCGACCATCTCAGACGTTTTTACCCATTGGATAGGGATTCGTCTAGCTTGTACCTCTTGACGTAGCCAATGCTGGTGGATGTCAATGTGTCGCAGTTTGGTGTGCAATTGAGGTAATTCCTTAGTCAAAAGCCCTATAGTTTGCTGATTATCACATTGCAAAGCGACAGGGTGACCAGGATTGAACCTAATAGCGTCGAAAAGGCGCTTCCACGTGAATAGAGATTTGCCTGCTTCTGACAAGGCCAATAATTCTGCTTCAGTAGTGCTTGTGGTGACAGTCTTTTGTTTCGAGGCCTTCCAATCGACAGGCCCTCCAAATATCATACAGATATATCCAGCAGATGATTTGCGATCTGGATTATCACCGAATGATGCATCACTGAAGAATTGAACTGATGGTTCAGGAGGGATTGACTGCTTCTTGAAGCAAATGGCCCTCATCCTCGTATGATAGAGAAAGACAATGATAGAATTGATAGCATGAATATGCTCTGGCGAAGGATTTGCAAGGAATTGAGCAAGATGGGCAGTGGCCTTGGCCACATCTGGGCGAGTGACAATTGCCGGGAATTGGGCAGATCCAACCTTGCTCATGTATTCGTGCTTTTGCGCATCCGAGGCAGTGCCGTTATACGGTTTCAACGTGGCAATGGAGACTGGAGGAGTATCAATGCGTCGTTCCTGGGTCAAATGATATCGGTGCGCCATTGCTGAGATATAAGCATCCTGGCATAGCCAGATTATGCCTTTTTGGCGGTCCCGAAGGATACGAATGCCTAAAAACCACTGTGCTTCACCCATAGAACGCAGCTCCCAGGCATCGCTGAGGCCTTTGGCAACATCATCTGCCTCCTCTCGTGCATCTCGTGGACTCACAATAAGAATGTCATCAACATAAAATACGACTATAATGCTATTTCGGACGAACATGCAAAGATCTTCCCGCACTACCTTGAATCCTAGAGCAGTCAGAACCCTTGATGCTTCTTTCTGCCACATCCTTGGTGATTTGCGAAGGCCATACAAGGCCCTCTGAAGCTTCCAACACCTTCTTCCCTTAGGAAACATACCAGGTGGGAGCCCAACATAGACCTCTTCGTCATCCTCAAGCTTGCTGTTGAGAAATGCATTAACAGCATCATACTGACGAATATCAAGGTCAAAATTCGCGGCAAAGGCAAAGATAGCCCGCGCGGTTCGTACTGCCAGTGTGGCAGAATACTTTTCCTCTGTCGATAACTTCTGGAGATCTCCGCGGACACAGATTCTGGCCTTATATTTGACCAAGTATCCGTCACTGTCAAATTTGTAGGTAAAAACCCACGTCAACGGAAGGATTTGAAGTCCCTTGTCATTCGGTTTGTCCACTTCTCTAAAGGTCGATTTCGATTCAAGGCCTTTGACTTCGACTGAGGCAGCGTGTATAAATCCATCACGATGTGGGTGCCTCAACATCTCAGACCAGGTTTTTGGTTCAGGGGCAAGATCCTCTCGGTGGGGTTTCTGCTGAGTCAGACCCGCGGTAAAGGCCACAAGGACACCATCATGAATCTCATCCTCTTCAATTAACTCAGTTGACTCAACTGGTTCCTCGATTGCTGCGAAATGAGCCCTTTTTCTCTTTCCTTCGATGATATTGCTTCTTGAGAGAGATGAGTCGATGTTTCTAGGTGCCACTTCTCCTCGTAGGCGATATCCTGGTGGAGGATTCGATGGCGGGGTGCTGCTCGATTCGGTATGAAGCTGCTGTACAGGATCGCTGGTATGATGCCCCACCCCCTCAGGTTCATGACTAATAGGCCGAGATTCAGTGGGAAATGCACCAGGAATCTCATTGGGTGAAGCAGCTGGAGTAGGCGTTGACGAAGGTGTCATCATAGGAGGTGGTGTTTTCTCCATGACACGTGTGTCATCGTTGTGAACAGCTTGGTGCTCGGACTGTTCAGGTGCAGAAGTGTTGCGCAACTTTTTCGGATGGCCTTCGGACGACCTTCGCAATTGTTCTGTTTTTGTTGCGTCGGGTTGCAGAGAAAATTCGTCCAAATCGCTCCTTGGGCGTCTCGATTCTGATTCTTCAATCTCGGTATTCCAGAATGCTGCATCATGAATGGCGGGTGCAACTGGCGTATGAAGCTCTGCCGGGTTGAATCGCACGTTCTCATCGAAAACAACATCTCTGAACTCCCTGACCTGATTCAATTGAGGAAGCCAGATTTTCCAAATATTCGATGCAACATATCCAACTAGGTATCCAATCTCTGCGCGTGGTGCCATCTTATCGGTTTTAGCAATTCCTTGGCGCATCACGTACGCTCTGCATCCATATAATCGCAGATTCGAGAGGTTTGGGCGCAGTTTCTGCGAAGGGTCCCTGTGTTGCATAGCTTCAACCCATGGGATAATATACCTGCCATCGGGCATCCTGGTAGGCATCCGGTTTATCAAATAGACTGCCGCTGCTACTGCCTCTGGCCAAAGATTCTTGGGTAAGCCTGAATCAGCAATGAGGGCCCTCGCGGTAGTGACGATGATTCCTCCTGCCCTCTCGATAAATCCATTCTGTTCTGGCGTTCTAACAACGCTGAATTCCACTATCAGACCCTCGCGTCTGCAGTATTCCATGAAATCATTTCCTAACGTGCGCTCCCTATCGCTCTTGAACACGTTGATATTCATCTTCAGTTGTGTACGGCAAATTGCAATGAAGGCTTGAATAGCCTGAATACAGCCGTTCTTCTTCTCGTGGGTTTGAGCCATATGCAGCCGAATTCCTTCAACATAAAGGTGTGAAAGCCACTGATGGCTGTTGTACCCATCCTTGATATGTACCAAGTCGAAATGAATGCGTCCGAATTTCCCGTGGATATATCCTCTGTCGGCTGGTCTTCGCGAGATTTGGCGTTTTGCCTTAGAGGTTTGACATGTCTCGCACAATTCGGGATTTGACAGGGCCGAATCGTCGTTATCTGGCCGAATTTCAACACCATCGACCATCTTGGCAAGTATCTCAATGCGTTTATCGTATAGGTGGCCGACACGCCGATGCCATGTCCGAGGCGTAGCCACTGAGACGAGGGGTTTGGCAGAGGTCTTAACAGAGGCAAATGCATGGGGGGGTTGTCCTTCATCTAGGAGATACAAACCAAATCTCTCTGTGCACATAGCCACCGAAGTCCCCTGGCGAGTGATGGCTGGAACCTCGCTATTGAAGAAGAATCCATTCTTCTTGATTTCTGATACAGAGATGACGCTGGTTTGGAACCCTGGGACATACCACACATCCTTGAGGTGTACCCAGATAATTCCTCCACCTGGTTGGTTAACGCAGATTCTTGCAGTTCCTCGTCCTTGGGCAATTGCTTTGCCTGATCCCAGGACCACTTCGCGTTCCTCTTTGGTGAATGCAATGAATCGGTCTCGTTGGTTGCTGATATGGGTGTTGGCACCTGAATCAATTATCCAGCAGGAAGCCAACGGGTGAATCAAGGCGGTTTTGAATACGAATGGAGACACAGTGAAAAAGATGAGTGTCTCAGTGGATACATTATCCGCCTGGGTAAGGGCCAATTGGGCCGTTTTCTTATGGTTATCCTTCATGAGCTTCGAAATTTCTTTCTGCTCTTCGATACTGAGCTTCTTCATGTTTTCCTCTATCCGTTTGCTGGCGGCTTCATGTGGTTTCCAACCAGAAGGTCTTCTAGACACATTGAGATAATAACAGTTCTTCCAATGATGTCTAAGACTTCCGCAGACGCAAGTGGATCGAGGTTTCCGAGAATTCTGAGTGTTCTGAGAGCCTTGGGTGGAATTCTGTCCTTCCTGAGGCTCATTAAGAGTAGCAGCGAATGCAATGCTGCTAGAATTTCCTGGGGATTTGGCAACACCCTTAGCATTTCGGTGATTTCGGTATGCTGCCAACATATCTTGGAAGGAGATTTTGAAGTCCTTATTCATGATATCCTTCCTCCAGAGGGATACAAATACCTCATCGAATGATTCAACAGCTTGGAGGAAATCTCGAATGGCATCTCGGTCCTGAGGGTTTCCCTTATCATCATGGTATGCGATGTCAGGGATATTCATTGCTTTGCCCTCTTCATAAAGATTTGACCATGTTGCAAGCCATGTCTCAATTGAGATCCTTCCAATTGGTCGTCTCACGAGATCTCGCCATGCATTTCGGACACTTTGGCGGCTAGTGTCACCCTTGGGTTCAAATTGCTGCTTCAAGCGGACCAATTTCTCGTATGGAGTGACCTTGCCCTGGAGGATATGACGGTGTTCCGGTGCAACATTGGCATCGATCAAGGCATCTACCTTGTTGATCTTCGTACGAATTGATTCATTCCAGCTAGTTTCCTTATCAAATTCCGAGGTCAACCGCTGGTATTTCTTGTATTCTGTTTCCGATAATTGTGAAACATCGGAGGCATCCTCATTGATTTCACGAGGATGTGGATATGAGTCGCGCGAATCTACCGGGGCCTTACGGACCTCATCCTCAGATAGATTCGGATTCATGTAATGCCATA
>JASJUN010000638.1:0-14462 GCA_035048945.1 Penicillium sp. E22 | reverse complement strand
CTCCTCCCCACACCCAGATATCCAGCCCGCCCCCGCACTCCGACCTGAGACCGATACCGATACCGATTCCCCCCATGACAATCCCACCGCGACAAACAGCCACAGCCAAAATGGCCCGCCCCAGAGCTCCGCATCCTCAGCCTCCGCAACATCCCGTCCCCTCTCAGCCGTAGTACCACCCTACTGGTGCCGACATGAGCGTAATATCTCGCAAGTCTCGCAGTCGTCGCTGAGTGGCGCGGCTCACATCACCCTCGAAGATCATACTGCCGACCCGAACTCGGAGACGAGTCGTGGGCTCTGGGCCAGTAGCGTTGCTATTGATGATCATGTTGTCGTGCGCGGTATGACTGGGGTTGGGTCGTATGTTGTGTGGAATTGTATAATTCAGACACTTGATGTGAGTTTTGGATCTTGTGGAAAGGGAATGCTGTTGGAATGGTTTTTCTAATTTTGATGCTTCCTGGTATAGGGTGGTCCGATTGTTGTTCGGATGAGGTGTGTTGCTTACCCCCCTCCGTCTTTTTCCGTTTCTGTCCGGGTTGAGAGGATGTTCAGCTGATAGTTGGATTTGCTACAGATACTCCGAGTTCGATGACCTGCGCCAGCGGTTGGTTGATTCTTTTCCGCATGCAAGGAGTGCATTGCCTGCATTGCCGCCGAAGAGCGTTATCTGTATGTATCCGTGCTCCCCGTTCCCTTTTATATTTCCATCGAATTAGCTAATAACCATTATCATGAAAGATAAATTCCGACCCCAATTCCTGGAATCAAGGCGCGTGGGCCTGGAGTATTTTCTCAAGTCAGTATCTCGTCGCATCCCCATGATTACCATGCATTCATTGTCTAGACCTATTTCTCACACCCTTCTAGCTGTATCCTTTTGAACCCGGAGTTCTCGGGCTCCCCTATTGTCAAGGACTTCCTCTTCGGTCGTATCTGTTAATTGAATCATCTTGTCTTCACTGGGTGATGCGGGATAGGTTACGTGGCTGGGCGTTTAGGAATCGCATTTTGCATTGTATTGTACATCATAATTCACATTTCGAGCTGATACTGGCATCGAAAACAGGCTCGAGTATGAATTGCTCAAATATCTCATTAATATGTCTCATTCGACAAATCCAATTCACGATGTGACACTTTGCTATACAGAAAAGAACAAAATCTACATAACCATGGCAGCCCACCAAGTAAACGCCAGATAGGAGGGAGCGGTTTAATACATAGACAGAAAGTAGAAAGGTACATATATAATCGGTCAAGAAACTTTTCAAGAAAACCGCACAATGACGCCACTAAGGTACAAAGATCCCAGCAAGAACACCCGGCCAAGCAATTAGAACAGAACGCCTTGAGTATGATGTAGTGTCCAGGATCGCTGACATAGCCACAAAAGAAAAAGAATAAGTTTAACGCACACAGGGCGAATAGAATACAAGAACCTCATCCTCCTCAAAATCCTTACCCTTATCGGGCTGTTCGGCAGAATCGTCCTTTTTACCACCAAGCGACATCACAACCTCACCACCAGCCTTCAACTTGCGAGTCAACGGAAAAGCGGCAACATCCGCCCGGAATATCTTCCGCAAACTTATATTAGCCATGTGAGTCATAGCGAGCACATGTCGGGGTCTAGGCACGCCAGATGGGAAAACAAGATAAATATCCGCGTCCTGAGTGGGATCCGGGCGGAATTTGTCATGGTATGCCTTCTTGCCGCCGATGGGCAGACGGTGGAATGCATGACCGTACAAGCCGCGTGTAAACTTCTTACAGGGCCACGGCATGCCGCTGACATCTTCGCTGGTGAGTGATTGGAGTGGTTCGACGCCGAGCCCGAGGTATGTGACGCCGGCGCGTCGGAGGAGTGCCATTGCCATGATGAGGAGAAGGTCGCTGATTCCATTTACGCTGCCTGGGGCTGCGATGCAAGGGTCGACATGGTAGCCGCCGGAGCCGAGGCGTCGAAGAGCGGCGAACCCGTTGATTGTTCCGTCGGGGGTGCGGATGTAGATGAATGTCATTAGGGAGGGGACAGCAAATGGGTCGTAGACGGTTATGAAGGCTTGCGGGCTGGTAGAGGTGTTGCGCTCGGCGCGCCAAGCATCGTAGATGGTAATTAGTTTGGTTTGTAGTTCCTGGTTTATGCCGTGAACGGCAGGGGCGTACACGCCCATGGTGATGCCGCCTTTGCTCTTGTTCGTGAGCTGACGGCTCTTGGTCAAGATGCGTTTTCCGCTAGTCTCGAGAATCACTTCGTTTGTCTGGGGGTTGAGTACGCGCTCTGTGGCGAAGCGGATCGTTGTCCAGCCGTTTGGTTTGGCGTGGTCTGTCAGGAATGTCTCGCTGGCGCCCATAAATGCTATGCTCCAGTGATGTCGCTGTCGGTAGGCTGCAAATTCGGAAAGGAGCTCGGGGACTTCGTCTTTGTTGCATAATGGATCTCCGCCGATGACTGCCACCCCGTTCTGGATCTTAAATGACAATGCTGCTGTTCTTGATTTGTTGACGAAGAATCGGTAGCTGCGATCGAGGATTCCCATGTGTGCCACTCTGCCATGTAGTGCAGCTATCCGTTGGATGGCTGTCATGGTTTCGAAATCGTCGAGCCCGAATACGGCATCTTGGTCTCGGTCTTCTGTTTTCGCGTGAAAGGAATCAGTAGTTGAGTGCAGGACATCGACCTTGGTTGATAGTTGTGAGCGAGTGATTGCGGGTTCATGACTGTTCACACTCGTCGCCGGGCTGGAATCGGTTATCGTGTGGAAGCTTGCAGAACTGGAATAGGAAGAGACTGCGGAAGGTGCTGCGATGTTGCTGCGCAAGTGATCCATGAGGGAAATCGACGAGTCACCAATATTATCATGATCATCGTTGCGTTCGGGTGTCTCATAGAGCTGATCAGCCAAGAAATCTCCGATCTCATCCGCAAACAAGGTCTTTTTCGGTTTCATTGTGACAGGACCCGGAGTGTTCCCTTTGCGTTCGCGACGTGATCGCTTCTTCTTGGTTGTGGTTGTCTCGTGGGATTCCGCAGGTGCGGCCATTATGATGACTAGGACGCTTTCAGCGTCGGAGACTTAGGCTGAGAATGGAAGAGTAGGATAGATGAGAAACAAGAATCAAAATGAAAACACAGAATAAGAAAAATCAAAAATGAGGTCAGAGGCTTCGGGGAAGTCAAAGCGGCGAGAACTAAGTATGGCATGGACCGCACTTGCCTAGACGTCAGTCGGGACATCCAATGGATACGGTAGACCCTTAGACCCTGATTTTCACTAGGCAGAGGCATTTTCACGGATAGGCTCCAGTGTTACCACCTTCGAAGACACTTAATTAGGGGTATTGCTCAACTTCACCAATCATTATTCACCAATGGGGGGATCGACTGGTACCAGCCTTGTGGGTCTTTGGTTCGTCCTATCATAATAATACGAGGAAAAGCTTGGATAAAGCGCAAAATTAACGTATCCAAAGAGAAGAGCTAGATGTAAAAGTATGATACTCTAATATTGTTCTGTCTCCGCCCTTACGTGACAAGCGTACCTGCCTCTCACATCTTATGTGCCCTTCATCTTATTTGTGTTGGACCTTCAACCTTGCCATGCGAAAGAACAGCCCTGTCAGCATCACAGGCTCAACGGGCCTGACGGGCCCGTCGGGTCCCGTGGGCTTACTAAGGGACGATTACGTGTCTGAGGTCTGCTACCCGTGGACCGCTGGAGGTACGGATTCATCACTCCATCCATGAATAATGTGGCATAATTAAAGGCGGTCTGAGGGTTATCTATAAAGAGCACCCAGTCAATATTCTTCTTCTGTAAGCATCCCTTATCTAGTCAAGCAATTTCATCATCCTCCGCTCTGTGGGCCCAGTCTTATTTCTTTCGTAAAAATAACGACCGGTGACCCGTGGGCCTAGATAGGTAAAATCCACCCCCGGGACCCTCGCACCCCGGCACCCGGGCACCTGAGTCCTCACATGTGCAATCTTTTCCCGGCACTACCTTTGTGGCCTGTACGGGTTGGTACCCGGAGTACCCTTCGTCCCGAGCCCGGCATCTTGAGTTCTTCTTACTCTAATCCATACCTACATATGTACATTGGTCTGATTTCGCACGTACTTGATGCTATAGACCCAGTTCTTTCATCTAGGTGTAGTCCCTATCTCCATTGTATTTGCCTTACATCATTTGTTCCGAGCTAGGCAGAGGGATATAGGGGAACTAAAGTGATATGAAGGTGATGTAGGGGAACTATGCCAACTATGGGCAATTCATTTGTAATGTCTGAGCAGGTTGACTACCCTAGTTTTGAATATCAATATATCGACCTAAACAAGTTTAGCGGTCTAGCCAATATACAAACAATGGAAGTTAGCTAAGCGTGCCCAGGTTGGTTGCTGCGTCATAAGAAAGATGGGAATTAAGAAATAAATTCATAGACAAATGCAAGAGACGGGGTATCGTCAAGTTCAAGACCGCTTGAAATGGGCCGTACATAAAAGCGCAACGTATGTCTTGATCAGCACACGCATTCAATGTCCAAATCACGAGAATGAGAAAACCTGCCAGAGAAAGACAGCAGGGGGCAAAGAAGATGACTACTCATCCGCAGTACCGCATCCATTGGCCGGAGGCTCGTAACCATCACCGTCACCCTCACCGTTACCCTCAACCTCATCGCCGAACTCAATAACCTCACTGAGCTCGCTAGAAGAATCACCACTGTGATATTCTTCAGTAGAAATCTGTCTCAGATCTGCCAAAAGTTCCCTCTGCTGCCTCAAGATGTTGTTGGCCAAATGAAGGACCCTGTCAGTCTGCTCAATGCAATACCGCATCTCTTCTCTCTGACTCTCAGTTCGCACGCCCAGCAGGGAATCCTAAATATCTCAATTAGTATATCAGTATCCAAAAAAACAAACGTTCAGTACTGACAATGTGGTCAATCCACAATTGTCCAAGAACGGGGTCTGGAGTCTCCGGCAGGTACGGCGGGTAGCGATTCACGGTACGGTGCACAATACAGTCACGACGGTGGTAGGCAGATGCCGAGCTGCATCCTTGGTCATTTCGTGAAGCCGAGGCGTGGGGACGGGTAGGCCGGGAGGTCTCACGGGCGTTGTTGCCTGTGTTGTTACCTATATCCTCAATAGTCTCCACAGTGGGTTGTTCGGTCTCCCTAGTGGGCGGGTCGGCGGGGGGCTCAGTGGTCACGGCGGGTGCGGTAGCGGGACCCGCGGAAGCCGCGGCGGCGGCAGCCCGGGTCTCCAGAGGAGTGAAGTGAGGGCTTTGATCTTGAGTTTCTTTGTCACCATCGTGGCCATTGCTGCCAGGCGCGGTCGTGGCAGGTCTAGCAGCCATGATGATATGCAGCAACAGGAGGAAATCACTGGTTGAAAAATGAGTGAGGAATAAGAATTGGCAAGTAAAGAATAACGTGAAAATACGGGGACCCGATCAAATGAGGCAAGCACCGTTGGGCGCCGAGACCGAAGGGTCGCATTTTGATCGCAGTCTACCCTTTCTCCGTTATTTATAAGACTAAAACGTGTCGCTATCGCTGTCGCAAGACCATGTTTCCCTCTCTTTGTTTCTATACTCCTGGTTGGCTGGCTAATATGCACGCCAGTCCTGGAACGGTTAGCGTAGCAGCGTTTACACTAATCCCAATTAGGAAGTTGACATCCCGCATTGGTTTCGACATCATGTCTGCCCACTCACTCTTGTCAGACGTCCCTTCTTTCGAACATTCACCTTCACTGTTTATATTCTTGTATTTTTACACTAAAACACAAAATGATCACAAATCGCCCCGCTACTCTGGCTGATATCCCCCAAGTTCGCGATATCAACCACTGGTACATTGTTAACAGCTGTTCCACTTTTGCGACTACCCCACCACCGATATCCCACTATGAGGACATCCTTCGGGATCTGATGAGAAGAAACCTGCCATTTTATGTCGTCGTATCTGACACGCGGAAGACACCAGACGGAGCAGATTTAATTCTTGGCTACGCTTACTTGTCTCCTTTCCGTGGTCATTTGCTGTCCTATGCACCGACCGTTGAGATGTCCATCTTCATGCGCTATGATCAGCAGCAATATGGCTATGGAACAATTATTCTTAGAAAGCTATTGCGATTGGTGCAGGAGGGTGAAGTTGAGCACCGCTGCGAGGAAAGAGTGGGCGATATTCCACGAATTGGGTTTGGTACTTCTATGGGTGTCATGAAGACTTCTCTTGTTCAGAATATCATTGCCATCGTACCGTATGACACTGAGGATCCAATTGATGGGGAGAGGCTGAGGAAATGGTACATGAAATGGGGATTTATCGAGAAAGGGCAATTGGAGAACGTTGGACGAAAGATGGGTCATTGGTGAGTCGTTTATTACATCGTTGGACTGATGGATTTGACCAGCTGATAGCGTTTTCTAGGATTGATACTGTCTATCTTCAATGGACAATGCCAGAGCAAACGGATAGTGATTGACTTGGAGTCAGCGAACATTATCTGACTCAATGGACAAACAAAACGGCTTAGGCAGAGACGGGAGTGAACATTCACATTCAAAAACTAGGCTAGTCAGATTGCTCAGATATCACCAATGGATGGAAAATGGCCGGCGTAGTTCCCCCATATTACTTCCATGTCACCCTCATGAACCACACCCAGCTCGGAACCCGCGAGAGCACTCAAACGGCACCAAATCTCGTAGGTCCAACACTGTAGAACTTAAAGTGATCAATTAGTAAGCACCCAGAGGCTGAGAACAGAGAAGAACGTACCCATCTACTTCCTAGAAGGATGATTGGTGGCCCTTGTTGAAAGCATCAAGGATACCGTCGACAATAATGTGGAACTCCTTGAAGGCCATACTGCCAGAGTCAATCTGGCGGTTGATGTAGTGGTACAGGTCAGGCATCTCTTCCTTGAGGTCGTCAAGCATCAACTTAGTAGCAGCATACCAGCTGACACCGGGGTTCAGTTGATCGCAGATAAGAACTTGAGCATGCCAGGCGGTAACATAGGTACCAATCGAGTGGAACTGGTGGCGTCGCAGGGACCACAGCTTGGTGAATTCCTTGGACCACATGTTGTTTTCGTCAGTCGACTGCGATTTGGTGATAGCGAGGTAGGTTTCGTCAGCCAGCTCAAGGCGAGGGCGGATAGATTGGATGATAGCAGCATACTCCTCTTCCACATTAAGTACCAGCCACTTAGTGACGAGCCGGGACCATTTCAGCCAGTTCGCATAGTAGATGTGGCCGACGGTGGGTTTGGGAAGATATTGGCTAATGACAGCCAAAAGGTTGAGGCTTCCAAGGGCGAGCTGGACATCGGTTTGCCAGTACTTGAAGTCCCAGATCTTGGACAGCTTCTTGATGTTTGGGATGGTGATTTCTTCGAATGGTGGCAGGTCGTCTGCTTGGGTTCGGTTAGGGGTGGAACGTTCCATCGGACTGATGGCTTGAGTGGAAGACATGATGAGAGAGGAAAATGATGGAATGTGGATGAAAGGAGGTTGATGCAGATGAAAGGAAAGGTACGAGAAAGGAGAATAATGATGGGAGAGGGAGAGGGTGATCGTGGTTGTCAGTAACGTGATGTATTAGAAGACGAAGCTATACTCGCTTGGGACCTCCAAGCTTCACTCATCAGATTTCCCATTTGCAATAACCACTGTCTCACTCGTTCCTTCCTCCCTGGCTCGCTGTACCGTCGCAGAATACCTCTTTCCGGCAATGAACCACCAAGCAAGCTCAATGCTCAAGAAGCCGCCTACAACAACGCAGGTATAGTTCATGTTTGATACTGCGTGGTTGTTAGCACATAGCTTGGGCAAAATACTAGGTAGATGGAAAATTGCAGCACATACCAGTTACCGGCATCTGGTACGGGAACGAGAAAAAGACAATGGCAAACACTAGCCACGCCACAGAGATGATGTTCACGGTCATTCCTACCGTCTGGCCCATGAAGAATGGCCCACGGTGCATAGTCCGGCGGAATAGGAGAACATTCGTCAGGATAGGCACAAGGTAGGCCAGATTGTTGATTGTCCTATATCCATGTTAGTATCAAGCCCTTGCTAACTGCTTTGTAGTACGCGGAAAACCTACACCGCAGAGCTCATCATTGAGTTGAACGCCGTGGTTGATCCCAGATATATGCAGCCAAGAAGGGCAACAATCACGGTAACGCAGAGCTGCGCATTGAATGGCGCGCCTAGCTTGTTGTTGACGCGGGCCCATATATTCGACAAAGGCAAACCCTCGTCGCGGGCAAAGGCCCAGAATACTCGCCCAGTACCTATCAAAGTCAGAAGGGGGGTAGTCTTTGATGAATGAACAAGCACTACTCACTCAACTGCGAACCGATGACACAGGGTCCGAGAGCAATCCACACCATGAACACAAGCCCGAATGCTCCACCTCTTGTAGAGGTTGCCTGCCAAAAGAGCTCGGCAAGAGGAAGTCCAGTATGTGTGTCAGCCAAGCTGCCATAATTTTGAACTGAAAACATTAAGCTGAGCAGATATGATAGTCCAGTCACGAATGCAATTGTTAGGGTGATGGCTATCGATGCATACAGTTAGCCAGACTTTCGATGCAAGCAACCGTATCACAGAACTAACCTAGACCCAAAGGGGCATTCCTCCCGGGCTATAAAACACTGGTTAGTACAATACACAAGATTTTGTGTGTCTGATCTACACCAACTTACATTGGGCATTTCTTCTGTGATGTGCTATGGTACCGTCAGCAGCTGCGTTCAACTGGGCACCTTGAGAATAGGTACAACTTACCGAGATCCCATCCAGACCTCCAAGTGAGTACATTGGATTGACTAGTCCGGTGATGAAGCAGATAACATTGTTGTCCCAGCCGGTTTCGTTGATCCAGGTGCGAAACACGAACTTGCTGTCATTATGAAGTGGCGCTTTGGCGGCCACGACAACCATGGTAATAAACCAGGCCAATTGCAGGTAGACCACTGACACTCATTAGTGATTGAACCATGCAGGAAGAAGAGCCGACTTACATGAAAACTTGTTGATTGTCGGAATAAACCGATTCCCGAACATGACCACTCCGGCAGTCAGGATATTGAGGATTTGGTAGGCGACAAATGTCATCCACGGTTGAACCACCAGGCCATCATGGTAAAGCGCAATCAGTGCCATGGCCGTTGTGGCATAAATCAAATTGGTCGATGCAGTTGTAAAGATCCCTAGGAGTCATCAGCTGCATGCCAAGACTTTTGATTTTGGGGCCAACTCACACCCAAATACAGTGCACCACCCAGTGGCAAAGCTGAGCAAGCTATTATATCGTTTGGGAGCAATCGCGGCGATCCAATGGTACATTCCTCCTTCCGTGGGGTACGCTGATACAAATTCTGCCAGTGAAGCCCCGACGAATGATTGGAGGATAAAAACGAGGATGAAACCATATATCACTAGAGCCCGGTCAATTACTGGCTTCCTTGCGATCGATATGGAATGGAGACTCACGGGCGCCAGGACCACCTGCATTGATCGCAGTCATTAAACCCAAGCCGAGGCCTATTATCATGTGAGTGAAATGTTGAGCGATTGCATGAACCCAACTAACCTGTCCATGAAATTGTACAATTCGCCGCCAGTCCAATCAAACTCCAAAGTGAGAAATGTCGCTCCAACTCCTGTTTATGCCCTGCATTGCGGTCAATATCATACCTCTCAATCGCACGGAATTGGAAACCTACCCATTTGGGCCAACCGCAGCTCGTCCTCATTCTGCACCTTTATAACCTCGGTCCCTTTTCGATCTCCAAGGCTTCCGACCGGCGCAGAGGCAGATATAATCTCAGGGCCGCTCATAATGGACGCAGAATCGTATGTCGCTCACGGTAGGAGGTGGGTGTCAACAAAAACAAGAAAAAAGGGGTGAACGTGAAGAACAAATTCTGCGCGACGACTTAAGTACGATCATGTTACCTCCGCGTGATGATCCTACAGCTCTTATCGTGTCCGGGAAACCTGAAAGGAATCACCGGGTTCACCGACAGTGACCCGACAGGATAGCCGGGGAGAAGGCGACGTATCAGCGCGAGGAATTGCGCCAAGACGCGGTGCGCCCCGCCGGCGATCCCGAGCTCTTCGCCGGTGCAAAACGTGGGGATGGCGGGAATCCGCTCTCGTGTCTGCTTTATGCACATGTCGTTGTAACCCCATTTAGCCTTGGCAAAGTATAAGCTTGCGCTAAGGCTTTGAGGTGACATGCTTGTGTTGGATGGGTTGTCTAATTCATGTTTGGGTATTGTGCCCGGCTTGGACTTCCGGAAGGATTGCACAAGGAAGGTTGCGACGACATAATCAAAGCATTACCGACGACTAATTGTGCGGTTTACGACCTTAACGACATAAGCGACCATGATCATGTGGTCCCAACTCTAGCCCTGGAGGCCCTTGGCGACGACTAAGCGCGCAGTTTTTCCCGCAGGTGGATGAACCACGTTATCTCCTTTTAGCGACCCTATCACCTGAAAGACGAGTACCTCATATAAGTAAGGGCGTCACCAGCCCAAAAACCCTAAAGGTACCTAGGGACATATGTATATGTGATTCCATGGTATGCGAATGTTCCATCCATGGTTCAGATAGAATTTACTAGCCTAGGGCTGATTTGCTTGCACTGCACTCGGACACCACAACTATAGGAACTACAATTGTATCATGCGAATACGTGATAAGAATCCCATGTATTGAGAGTATATGGGAAGGTCTGGTAGCACGAAATGCCATGCAAAATTAATCCCCATATTTTGCAGAAGAAGAAAGTAAACGACAAATTTTGTCTATGACCTGATAAATATAGCACACCTAAACAACAATAAATGATGTATGACGTATTTAGAACACAATCCCTGAGTACCGAGGACATGAAAGATAACTACCATTTTACACGTACATGTAGCTTTTGAGGCTTGTTTATGCCTCAGGACGACCTCTGGTTCTCTCAGCATGGATTCTCCCCTTGTCCCCTCTCTGTCGGACTGCATAGCGACCTCTAGGGTCGTTGGTCCTATTCGCCTTTATTGCCAGCAGAAAATCGCCCATCAACTTGAAGTTCTAACTTATCATCCATGGTTAGTGTAATGATTGATTAAATAAGCACTTCGACTCAGGTCCCCAAGAGTACACAACGATGGATATCACGGTCAGAGTGACGCCACTGTCGGCCATCGTACAATCTCTTCTTACCACGCCCTCCGCAAACCATCGTATTACCCCACAAGTCTGTTTCCAGGGCGTCGTGACTAAGGAACTTACGAAAACATCTTCCATCCATAATATGCGGTCTGAGCTTCTCACGCCGGTTCCCGTCGGCATTGACGTTGTCGGCAACGATGGCGGCCTCGAAATGGTTAGGGAACTACGGGCACTTAAGGATCTGACTCTGCGACAAGATCGTCAAGTAGCAGAAATCCAGACACATCTAAATCAGCAAAAGAACTTCGTCCGAGCCAGTCACCATCACAACACTCACCCGTGGGGCTATCCTAGATGAGTGGGCCCACATCCTATACGACCGATCGGAACGCAATATAGCCGTGCACGGCGGAAATATTATCCTTGACATGATATTACCGCTATTACCGATGTGGACTTGGTTGATCCTCACCGCGCTACCCAATGGAAGCACCAGTTCCTCCGACATTACAACATCTCAGAAGATATTAAAAGCGCATCTAGAATTGGATGTGCCCTAATCGGCTGCGAGACCGACAAATAACTTAAGGGTAGTGCAACCTCTAGAAAGAAAAGCAAAAAGGAGACACATGACAGTTCCGTGAAGGGTTGTCTTATACTATTTCAAGAATTATACTTCCCTGTGGTTGTTTCTGGTGATTCCTCGGAGATAAAACCAATTACAATGTGCTGATTGGCCAGATCAAGATGAAATACATTGCCCCATAATTCTTCAGAGCCCTTCCAAAAAAAAAAGGTCAAAGACGAGCCCCTTAAACGATAAACTATGAATGTGCAGATCTCCAAGAATGGAACTCAAATGCCAAGACCATCCATGGATTATTGGAGCTGTTACATCATTGAGCTGTTTGACTTTGTGATGCAGAACGTATTTCGGGACCTGAAGATCGACCGATCGATCAGATCGAGCCTGGAAATTGTAAGGTTGCCGATCATTTCCCAACAGCTTGGGGCATCCAGGGCAATTTGCGCTTAAAAGATGGGATTCATTCGTCCTCGTTTCACCAGAATTATGGGCGACTACCGAAAAAATAGAAAACTGCCGATCAGCCTCGTGGGCTCGCGATCTAATCATGAATGATCTCATTGTTCTTTTTAAAAGACCTGAGGCCTGAGCACAAACCCGATCTCGATTTCGATCCCTCGCTTCAAATAGTCACGTCAGGCCATGGAACCGCCATCAATCCCAGATAATCGTCCTCACAAGAGACATTCCGCCATGTCTTCTACGCCCACTATTGTTGAGCCGGGCGACTTTAACGCGCATTTCAAAACCTCGGCCCATAATTACTCACGCTCGCATTCCCCAGCACAAGCATATGAACCGCTAGCGTTTGGCCAGCCGGCCATCGGGAGACCGCCCGTGGGATCGCAAGAGAGATCGATGCCTGGATTCAATACCAATGGTTGCTCTAATGGCAATTATAATGGCGAGAAACCTTCACGCAAACCCTCCATCGACCAGGAATCAGTCGCAGATTCAGTTGCGACCCTAGATCTGGGCTATCACGCTATCGGCCAGCCACCACGACGGAACGAGAAACACTCCTCAACCTCAACAGGCAATCAAAGCTTTGACCAGCGATCTCTCAGCGCCCTCTCTTTGGATCAACAGTCTGTCGGAAACCAATCGCTAGGCCACCATTCTATAGGTGGGCCACCGGGTGGCTATCTCTCGTAAGACCAAAGAGTTCCAATCCCCAAATTCTTTGCTAATGATGCAGATCACCGACTTCCCCCACTCGCAATGTCCACTCGTCTGCCTCAAACAGGTCCCTACAACGCAACTTTATTGCCAACGAACTCCCGGTTCTTCAGCAGACGAATCCCAATGAGGGCTCTGAGCAATTCAACCCCATCATTGAAGAAAATGAGGAAGCATCTTTTGATCTGGTCGCTCCATACGAGGACGATGCAGCCCCACTACATACTCTGGAGCGACAAGCGGACCTCATGTTCTGCTCGGACCATATGCTAGCGATTCTGAGCAATCCGCGCTACCTCGCGCGCTTCCGCGAGTTTCTCGCCCAGGAGCGTCCACGGTCATTTTCGACCCTGACTTATTATCTGAATGCTTCTAAATCTCTCAAAGCAATTCAGTATGCTAATGCGCTCGTGCGTTTGTCTGTCGATGTGCCTACATCCGGTATTGAAACTGCAGAGCACCCCATTGGCCCGACTGTAAATATCGCCCTTGAACAGCGCGTGCAGGCAGCCCTGAATGCTTTGACGGCCGAGGAATTACCTGCTTTCATTACTTCGACCTGTATCAACATTACCGGCAAGGTAGTCGAGGAGCGCGTGCGCGGAACCTTGCCCGATAAGTTCCAGGGAACGGCAGATGCACTGGCTGAGGTATTCTGTCTGACTGATCCATCGAGGCCAGACAATCCTATTATCTTTGCTTCTGGGGGTATGTCTGTGGTTACTCCACACTGTGCATACAAAATTGGCTAATGCGGTATCTAGAATTCCACCGCACCACACAATATGGCATGGACTACGTGCTAGGACGAAACTGTCGATTCTTGCAAGGACCAAAGACGAATCCCAACAGTGTTCGACGAATCCGCGAAGCGCTCAAAGCTGGGCGACACCACTCTGAGCTTTTCCTAAACTAGTAAGTGCCTTTATCCTTTTAACTCTGCAAAGCTAATCCGGAAAAACAGCCGCCGCGATGGCTCACCATTTATGAACCTTCTTCAAATGGCTCCGCTATGCGACAGCCGCGGCAACATCCGCTACTTTATAGGCGCTCAGATCGACGTCTCCGGACTCGCAATGGAAGGTGCACAAATGGAATCCCTCCAAAATATCAAAGCGCAGAAGGAAAACCCAGAGACAGGCGGCCAAATAACTAAAGAATCAAAGAGCGAGTTCCAAGAACTTGGCGAACTGCTCAGTCCCCGCGAGCTGCAGAACGTGCGCGAGCACGGCGGAAACCTTTTCCAGCCGATCGTCAACGAAGATGCCAACCACCGTCTATTCCTACAAGACTCCGACACCGAGAGCGAGATACACACCCCATCCCAAGGACCACCGAACCCCAACCCCACACCGGGCCCGGTTCCTAGTCCGTCCTTGACCGGTGTCTACAGACACGTATGTTCCTCATTTCCCCCATACCCGGATATATACCGGAAAACTAACAGAAGTCCTACTAGTACCTCCTCGTCCGCCCGTACCCCTCCC
>JASJUN010000637.1:0-14486 GCA_035048945.1 Penicillium sp. E22 | reverse complement strand
TGACAGCTCTTAGCAGATCGACCTTGTCGCGAGGAAAATAGAAGATAGCAAGGGTAGCGTTGTATCCTGTAGAATGCCAACTGTAATAAGGCTCAAGGGAAAACATTACGGGGCTGTCCTTGGAAGATAGACTTGGCAAAGCGTTCTCAATAGCCTGGGGGGTGTAATTAAAGATTTGAGATGACGACAAGGGGGTGTTAATGACAAATGACCACGGTAGCTGGCTGTCAAAACCAAGCTGGAGCAGGACCGAGTCAGATGGGGCCTCGGTAATTTCGTTCGATGGGGTGATAGAACCAGGAAGCAATGTTGCCTTGAGTTTATTGGTCTGATCGGAGATCGAGCTCACGGTGGCGGTAAAGGTAGGCACGATCAGAATGGTGGATGGCATCCAGTCGTTGTTGGAGGTTAAAGGAGCGGAAGTTGCGCTTTGTGTGGACTGGGGCTCCTCTGAGCTCTTGGCCGTGCTCACTTCGCTGGTAAATGTGGGGAGAGGAGTGAAAAATGAATGATAGCTGAGCGTGAGAACCTCGGGAGTAGGAGTCAATAAGCTGCTGGGGCCAGAGACAGTGCCAGAGCGAATCCCAGCACTAGATTCGAGAGCAGTGCTAGACTTGGTGCCAGTACTAGATTTGGTGCCAGTACTAGATTCCATGCCGGTACTAGATTTGGTGCCAGTACTAGACTTGGTGCCAGTACTGGATTCCATGCCAGTACTAGATTTGGTGCCGGTACTAGATTTGGTGCCAGTACTAGTTTCGGTGCCAGTACTAGTTTCGGTGCCAGTACTAGTTTCGGTGCCAGTACTAGTTTCGGTGCCAGTACTAGTTTCGGTGCCAGTACTAGATTTGGTGCCAGTACTAGTTTCGGTGCCAGTACTAGATTCCATGCCAGTACTAGACTTGGTGCCAGTACTAGTTTCGGTGCCAGTACTAGATTCCATGCCAGCACTAGACTTGGTGCCAGTACTGGATTCCATGCCAGTACTAGATTTGGTGCCGGTACTAGATTTGGTGCCAGTACTAGATTCCATGCCAGCACTAGACTTGGTGCCAGAAGCAGAGGTAAAATCCAAACTGGGTGAGTACGAGATGTGGACTGTTCCAATAGAGTTGGTTGATGTCGGGATAAGTACAGTGGTGTTTCCCCCCAGCCCCAGGGAAGGAGCGAGACTGGTTATCTTGGATTGCGAAAGGCTTGTATTGGGCACAGACACAGTCATGAAAAGGGCAGTGCTACCAGTACCTGAGGGAGTGATGCCGTACTGAGAATCCAGGCCAGATATAAGACCATCGAGTAAATTACTAGAAGTAGAGGTTCCAATGGGAGTAGAAGTGGTCGAGAGCGAGCTAGTTGTGGACACAGACACATTGACTGGGATACTAGACTGACTAGAAGTATCTGTGAAGAGGGTAGCAGTGATACTGTTTTCGGTAGAGGAATTGTCGCCCAGACCTAAGTGGTCAGGGTGGTCCAATCCCGCAATTTTCGCAGTGGAGCTTGCCGAATTCAAGCCGCTGATCTTGCTGGAGCCGGCACTGTTGGCACTGTCGGCACTTGAGAAACCAGATCCATTGGACGCCACAGAGATGAAACTGCTGGTTGGGCTACCAAGGAGGATGTCCAGGCTCGATCGTAAATTATCAAAAATGGCGGTGGATAGATTGATTGACTTAGTCGAAGCAAGCGAAGTAGATGCCTTGGTCGGCGATTCGGCAGCGGAGGTCACAGTCGAGGCAGTCGATGATGTGGAGCTACTAGTTGAGCCTTCAATGAGGCTTTCCAACCCAGCGGCCAAGCCATCGGGAAGGTTGTCGGTGGAGGATGTGGTTGAAGTAGTCGAAGCAGCCCTGGTTGACATATTGGGTGATGATTCAACAGTCCATTCTTCCTTTATTATGGTTTCTGCGTTGATAGATGCGGCAGTGGAGTTCGCCTTGGGAATGGTCCTGCTGCTCGAACTCTCAGTCTTTGTAGTTATGGCAGTGGTAGCACCCGGCTCACCACTGATGTTCGTACTGTCAATAGCAAGGTGTGAGATCTTGGGGCTCTTATAGTCGACAGAGATGGTCACACCAACGACTTCTCGTCCCTTTTGAGTCTGAATGGCGGGCGAGCTCTCCGGGGTGGGAATAACCGCTGGCTGAGAGGAAGAGCCATGGGTTTGCATCAAATTGTCCAACAAGCCATTTGGGAGCAAGCCGGGATCGGAATGAGTGTTCCTCTGAGTATTGTCGCGAGACGTTCGCGCGACTTCTCGCGGGAAATTCCAGCGCGGTCGGTCCACGTGCGCTTCGGAAGCATCCTGAGCTGCCCCAAAGTGGAGGTCCCCTACAGCGAGAAAAGCCGCGAGAACGGAGATGACATTGGGGTGCATTTTGGAAAGTTATGTATGTGACTACCCGCAATGAAGCGATATGAAGCTTGCTACAGCTATATGTATGTACCATTCCTGGAAACGGATTCAAAGACTCCCGCGGTTTCGACTGCTGGAAATGGTACAACGAGTTGCGGCCATTCACTGCGTGTGTGTCGTATTAAGGTAACTATGCAGGGAATGTGATATACTTCCAGTAGTAATTATAGCCAGAAAGGCTTGAGAAGAAGAGAGTGATAATAACCGCGCGACTTTGGAGTGGACCAGGTCGATGCCGAGAAATAGGTCATTATGGATAAGACAAATTGTTGTGTCAATACCTGTGTCGCCCAGTGGCCAGCATCTTTTGGATACAGACACTTTTGTCTGGTTCAAACTCTTACAGTCGGTTCACCTGGCATACGACAAAACCAAGTGGTTAAACGAATTGGGAAATGACTCGAAGTTAGTCATGCGACTGCTCGGAGTTGTTACGCATCGCACTCTAGCACGGGATTTGGTCTTGAGGGAGACAAGGCAGGAACCATCAGGAAAAGCCACAGAAGAAAACGAGTTACACGAACGAGCGTGGTAGTTAAAGACGGGTTTCTTGTTCATGCCTTCGGCTACTTCGAGTGATCAACGATCGCACTGCCTGAGCACTTATTCTCGGCATCAGATATAGGTGAATCGTCATTGAGGAGGAAATTTTGGTCGTGTTGTCGCTGCCTAATTACCATTCGGTTAATATAGTGGGGAACTTAGGACGCTTGAACAAGTTTATTGAATAAGCTAAGAGACAAACAGTGGGTAAATGGATCTCTTCTTGCAACCGAGCCAGGGATGTACAGAGGGCGATCAATCACTTGGGTAATGTAGGGGGGTTGGATCTGGTCGGATAATTACTGTATTTGGAAGCTCACCACGGTGACGAGGTTGCTTAATTGGCGTCTATCGGGCGACCCTCATTTAATTTCTGCGCTTTCGTATAAACTTAACAATTAGAAGATCACAACAGTTATCGAAGATCAAAGAAATCAGGATATGTGGGTTGGCTGTTGGCTCCAATCACCCATACGACTAAATTTAAACAAAGCTGTGCCTAGTAATTTTTCTAGTTCGATGACCTCAGCTTTTGTATCAATCTTAGATTGAATTACTTTCACTTCGATGCATTCGAAAGGTCAATCATCCGTATGGAGGGAGGGAAAGTAAGAAGAATAAAAAAAATGAACATGCCCACACACTAGTCAAGACCAACAAATTATTGGGGCTGGGGAGGGGTTGAAGTTTTCTGGTGGTCATTTTCAGCAGCCCAAGCAGCCAGCCAAAAAGGCAAACTTGCTTGGATTTTTATCTCTTAAATATCATGTACTCAAATTATTTTTATTTTCAAGGAACCCTAAGAAATATGCCTGTTATGCCTCAAAGAACCATTGGAACATGTGTCGAACATGCTCACAACGTTTGAACTCTGCTTGGAGTTTCTATATAAAAGGTGTGTCTACCCGCTTAGTAGTTCTTATTAGTCGATCTACTTGGAAAATATTTCTGGCAAACTCATTCTATTGGACTCAAAATGAATATCATCCAAAAGACATTTATTTTATGCGCTCTGATTCTCCAAGCAGTCAGTCAGTCAAGCCAGAATACATACATTTGCTGACATATCCTAGCACGGCGGTCCAACATTTCGCACTGGCCAAGCTGGATCGGCTCCCAGAGCAGTAAGTGATGAGATATCTTGGATGCTTAGGCTATTTACTGAGATAAATCAAGACTATAGATTTCCCTTCCTTTCCCGCCCCCGACCGCTTCTCCAAGATGTCCATAGAGAAACGCAGTGTAAGTCATCAAGATGTGCTTGCTACCTCCAACAGGGGATAACCTTGTCAAATAGGCGGAGCAAGCTACTAACTGTGAATGGACATATGGGGTTGCATATACCAAAGTTATCAAAGAAGATAATCTGGACCACCTCAAAGATGTCAAGGATTCAATGTGTGTAGCAAGTCCAGACAGTTGCACGAGGGTGGCGTATCTGGACCAATCTGGTATTTTCTTCTGTAACAATGTGGGTTTCCTTTAATCCCGAAAGGATTGTTTTTACATGAAGCTTTCTTACTTACCTCAGACAGAATCCTGACCCTATCATCACCGAGTGCGAGAATCTCATAGACCCTGTGAAGAAGCTGTCAGAGGCTTGCACGTATGGAGATCATTACACATTTGGTGTATTGGATGGGAAGATTAAAAATGGGACAGCGGAGGTATCTTACCATCTAAGAATCGCTGCCGGAGGCTTTTGATACTGCCTTCCTTGCAAGGTTGTGCGGATTGCTATTGCACCTTTTCATATAATTAGCTAGGAAAGTTAGCCCATGACAGGTTCCAAGTAAGCTTTTTATTTAGTCAAATCAGAAGCACTAGTCTTCCTCTGGCCGGAGCTTTGGAGATAGTTATGATTGCGATTTTCAAACTATTCCTACCGCAGATATCATTAGATTCGGCCACAACTTCCTGTTCGATGTAGACGGCTACTACCAATACAATATCTAGCGTACTCATCCAACACAAAGTCGCTTCACTTGATATTAGGGATGCTAGGATCTTACTATATCATCATTTCGTTACCTTCATTCAGGGACTTAGGAGAATTCCAAAAGCGCGCCTCATTCCTACGACAGTAACATAGCCAGACTTGAAATTCCTAGCTCCTCAAATACCGTGCCATTCGTGACTAGTGGGAACCACCTGCTGGATTCCAACGTCTTCTGGCCGACGTTGGAAATTGTGAGGAGTGTATCCATTATTAGGGGGTAGAGGCGGACCTTGCGCTGTACTCGTGGCTTGGCTGTTCAAAAATGGCGAGAGTCGGACCAGGCGTAGGATAAAACAGGTTGGTAGACTCAGGGATCTGGAAGGATAACATGACGAATGAACGACTGTAGGGGTAGACAACCAGTCTGGCAGTAATCATTAATGAAGCTTCGTAGTGGACTCGTTCATTGCGGTTGGGTTGCCGTTGTATTAGCCATCTTGTAAAATAGTATTGTCTGTGAATGGTGATTATCATACCACTTAACCGAATAAAGTCTCAATGGGTTTTGGGTACGAGCCGGGAAACAAAGTGGGTGTGTCTGAGGGGTAAACTGTTTTCGAAAATCGCTGTAAACGACCTTCTACAGTTCCACGCCCTCGGCATTTTCAGTTCACAATTTATACTATTTGGCTTCACAGAAGCGATTTTGACCAAAGTGTCGCTTGATATGCTTTTGCATTTTCCCCTCTGACTATCTCTGTAAATTCTGTCAATTTGAGGCATGTTACCAAGGCAGATTAAACATGCTTCGCGTGATTACCATATCACTTTGGCAGATCCAACGAAAGAAAATAGTCTGCTAGGATCGTATAAACAGAAGTGACTGGCAGATAGCAGCCGGATGCCAAACTGAGGGTGGTGAACTGAGGAAGATCAGTTGTCCCAATTATCAATCAATGTAGTACATACACTAGGTGGAATACTCTGTTACAAAATAGAGGTATCCCATTTCGTCTAAGAATAGTCGGATAAATGAAGTAGTATCTCAGCACAGTATAGTGAGCCAAGCAAATGCGAATGGGGTTTTGGCATAGTCAATTTAGTAATTTCAACGTCTTCTTGACATGGAATACGAGGGGTTTCTATTAATTGTTCAATTGTGAGAATAATTACGACTGAGACCATTTTCAACATTTCAATTATAGTACTTGATTAGGCAATAGGCGACGAAGTTATGCAAATGCTCTTCTTAGAAAAGGAAGGAGGCATCCGCTAAAGCCTCCACTGCTCTTCATTCTGATTTCAATTGGCCCTCACCTCACAACACACGGCCAACCGCTCTTAGCCCATTTAGCTTGGACGATTCCAAAAATCCATTTACTCGTTCTCATGAGTGACAGCCCAGCCATTTTCCTAGCCTCTTGCGATGTGTCTTCTCTTTTTGCCACCGGAAATTACACTTCTCGTCGCAAGCCATTTGGATTCGCCAAAAGATATTCTCGGGTTCCTACGAGCCAGCCGAAAGTTCTACAACCTCCTTATCAATGAGCTATACCAAAGAAATGTTCGCTCCGATGGTGGATCAGCTCTTTTGTGGTATGCGAGTCGTGGGGACGAAGTTGGAGTTCGGAATATGCTGCGAGCGGGGGCCAATGTCAACCTTCGACCGCCAAATCGGACACAGTCGACGGCCCTTCTGCAAGCGGTTGCCACCAAGCATACCCGCGTTGTGCAGATACTTTTAGAGAATGGGGCTTTGCCAGATGCGGCCGATGCCCTGTCCAGGAGGCCCTTAGCTTTGGCGACAGATGGGCGTAGCGACACGGCTATCATCAAGTTGCTCCTAGAGCATGGTGCCATGGCCAATTCAGTTGCGTTTGACAAACACGCCCCACTACTGAGGGCCGTAAGATCAAGCCAAGAGTCCAAAGTGGCGTTATTGCTAAAGTACGGGGGTGACGCACACATCGTGGAACGGCGAGCCGGGATGAACCTGCTACACATCGCGGCTTTAAAGAACGCTTCTCCTGGAATCATGAAGATGCTGGTAGATAATGGTGTTCCAATGGACTCTCAAGACAGCCAGGGGAGAACACCGCTTCAAGTAGCAGTGGCTTATTCAAGCACACGTGCTGTGTCTCTGCTACTACGTCTTGGTGCCAATCCGAATTTCAAAAATGAGGTCCACTATTGGAAAGGATGGACAGCTCTTTTCTACGCCGCAACAAAATCTAGAAATTCCAGGAGTGACAACAAAACGATCATTCGAACACTTTTCAAGCATGGGGCTGAGCTCGATTCTAAGAATCACGCTCAAGAGACACCTCTACTACAAGCGGTCTCTCGCGGAGCCATCAAGCAAGCGCAAGCCCTCCTTGACTGCGGTGCTAGTATCATGGCTAGAAACGCCAATGGAGAAACTGTCCTCCATTTGGCGGCTTCGTCACGAAGCTGGTGTCCTCATATGATGAGCTGGCTTGTTGAAAATGGTGCTGACGTGAACTGGGCTGGCGGCAAGCAGGGAGAAACTCCAATTTTCTATGCTATACGCCACTCTTATGACCAAAAAGGGATAGAGTGTGTCCAAACCCTTCTCTCACTTGGAGCTGATATCCATTTCCGAAACATTAATGGGTTGATGCCTCTTTCCCTGGCTGCGCGGACGGGGTCTATAGAATTAACAAAAGTGTTACTGGAACGTGGAGGTTCTGCCAATTCGAGAGACCTGCACGGCAAATGCCCTCTTCATTATGCTGCGGAAGCGTATTTCGGGAAAATTCACAAAGTCGTCGCACTTCTCATTCAAAACGGAGCCAATGTGAACTCTCGGGATAACTTCGGATACACACCATTGCATAGCATTGTCGCCAAGGAAGGGGCGTGGGAAGCAGCTGCGGAATTGTTAAAGGCCGGAGCTGACCGATACGCCATGTCTAATGATGGCAAATTCCCTCATGATATGGTTCCTGATGGCCCATGGGCGGAAACAAAACGTCTCTTGATCCATTTTTACATGCCGTGACTGATGTTGCCACCCTTAATCAGTTGCCTTTACAGCAGGCCAAACCACCTTTTTTATAAGTACTACAGGCAATACGAAAAACCTATCCAAGATTTACATTCCGAGGTCCTCACACCCCTACTAGTTCATATCACCATCTGAGTTCTTCACAGTATGTGCCGCAACTTATATCGGGCGCTATTGTTCACTTAAATTATATCACTTCCGCAAGTCAACCTAGAGCTTCTCCTATGCATGGCAAGTCCTAGTCTTGAATTGCGCTGATCGCAATGTTGCCCTCGACAGCAAAGTCAGTAAGAAGAGCTTGAATATAAGAAAGTTATGTATAAATCCTACTTTCGGGTATAAGCATGAAACACGGCATAGCAGCAAAGGTACATCAATCACTGTTGTGTATGAGGCTGGTGCAGATTAGAAATAAAGCTGTACCATCGGAATTAATTCTCGGGGTATCTATATTAACTTAGAGCTTATGCCGTATATATTTTCTCACTTGCTCCCTCTTGGTTGTGCTACTTTCCCGACAGAAGATATGCCAAAAGCTGGTCGCTTGACGCGTGATCTTTGGAACTGAGTACGTGCTAGCATCGTGTGGCTAAACTCCTTTGGGCATCGGAAACAGCACAGTAATACATACATTGCTTCCTTCACAAACATCTGACATCCCGCTCAATGAACAGTCAGCCTCTCCCACTCAAATTCGCGCTTGCATCCAGTGTACCAGTCGGACACGGAATTTGTAATCCCTGCGACAAAAGTGTCAATCCAGCCGGCTGCAGCCGGTCAACAGAAGCATCCGCCGGCAGAGTTCCCACATAAGCATTGAAGTTATAGATGCCACAGGGGCACGTTTCGGTAATTTCCCTCAAACTAGTCCCACACAGAGAATCAACCGTCTTTCCATCACGCACAACTTTGAAGCTCTGGGTACCCACGCCCATCGGCACAGAGTGCGACCATACTCCAGCCTTTGCCTCATAAGTCTCAGCCTTGCAGCCGGACTGCACATGTAGGGTTGCGGACATTTTCAGCATCGTGACAATGAACACCTCGTCGGTCATGTCATCGACTCCATCAGGTCGGCCACAAATAAAGCTGCCACTGCCGCTGTTGGAGTAGCCTTGCATTGTTGTGTCGGTCGCGTCGCAGTCGACATCCTTGGGGGTCGGTCGGTACCAGTAGACCAGCTTTTCCTCGTCAAGGAAATTGATTGGCAGCTTTGATCCAGCTTTGTAGGCAGCTATGAAAGGCTTGGCCATATCGAGCCAGCCGTTATGTGGCCTGTTTACTAGTTATTCACCGTCCCGGCTTTGACTTCTTAGGAGTCTTCTGCTTACATGCCCATGACCCATTTGGAGGCCCCGTCATCTGTGTGCGGCGATGACAGCGGACCAATGTAGTGCGATTCACCGTAGTCATTCCAGGTGATAAGCTCCACGAAGCGGGGGCTGATGTTTAGGATCTCTCTCCATCGGTTATACCAGAGGAGGCCAGAGGGGAATACCCGGTTTTTGGTATAAGAGACTTCGCCGCCGAAATGGGTCGAGAACCAAGGTGAGATCGCTAACTTTGGATCAGAATAAGAAATAAAAGCTTTTTTGAACCACTCACGTGCAATATAGGGCTTTCCCCCAAGAGCTGCCTCATAAACCTGGTCGCCATCCGCAACAGCGAGCCACTCGCTAGTAGTTGGGGACTTATTGCTTCCGTTGTAGCCCCAACCGACCCAATTAAGAGCAGCCTGAAGATCACCGAAATCACCCCGACCAGGGTGAAAATTTGGTGCAAAGTAAATATCGCGACCGGCAGCTGATCTGACTGCATCAATGTTGACACCATCGCCGGCGAAAGAAGACACGAAGACCTTCCCATCGACCTTGAGCTGGGCGGGAAGATTGGCATACTGCGCGATCTTCCGACCGACTGCACCACCCTGGCTAGTCTGCCACCAGTTGAAGTCAAAAGAGAGGAAAACTTTCATGCCGTTTTTAGCGGCAGACTTATAGGCAAAACCTAGCTGCTTGTCTGTGTAAGAATCAGTGCCGATGTTCAAGGCGAAAGCGTCGATGCCTGCATATTTTGCTCGCTTCATATCATCGTCATAGTCGCTAGCGCTTTGGCGATTGCTAACGATGCCAACCTGAGGAGCGTCAGTACTGCGTTCGAAATTCAAGAAGGGATGCCGGGGTGTCATGCCATGAAATGACAGAAAACCAGTCTGTTTCCATGATTTTTATCCGAAATAGCCATGGTGGGGAACGAGGAAGCTAGGATGAAGGGTATAAGGCCAACCACGGCCACAAATGGTGCGAAAAACATGAATTCGGAACGGATGCTTGGTCAACAGACAACCAGATCAAAAGCTCGCAGTAAACGGAATTAGAAAAGACGAATGCACTGTGAGACGAGGGTACTGATATACTCTCTTGGAATTTGGTTAAAAAACCCGCATTGCCTACATTTCAGGATCACTCTTTTGATCAAGTATTTAATAAACTTTCCTGAAATCGTAACGAGGGACTTGCTCCCCGCCGCCTCAGGAAAACTCAATTATGAGGGAGCTTTTAGTATTACGCATTTCACCGATTCTATCGTTACACGGAAAATCTCAAACTAAGCTTAACCTTTAGCTCAACCGCACTCTGGAAACCAAGAACAGCTGGACATCGCCGTAACTAATAACAACACCACCTGATATCCGGACAAAGATCAATTGGCATGCCACAGCTTATCCTACACCAATTTCTGGCAAAGCTACTTCGCTTTGAATGAAAGGACTGTTTGTCGCAACACACCGCCATTTACATGTCATCGCCTGTGTAATAATCGCGGTCTATCGATAATGTAGAAGCGAGCAGCAGAAGACCATGCGTGCAAATTTGGTAAACAGAGGCTAGGACAAGAGGAAGATCGACTACCGGGTCAGCAATGAATGAAAAGCCCTACATGTAGACACCTTTTACTTAATAATTCATTCGCTTATTTGGATTACAAAAATTAACCAAATGTGTGTTTCAAGGTGGTTACTTGGGATGTTGTAGAATTTTAGTCTCTTCCATAACCCTCCATTATATTCTTCACGGACAGATATGAATCAAGTGGCAAAACAGGTACCATCGGCCACATTGATGAGTTGAACGTCGTCCTTGCATTCAGATAACTAGGCGCTTCATGGTTGCGAGGACGGATGGATAACCGAAAATGAACTTTCTTAACATCAAGGCTCGCGATGACATCCTGGACTAGCTCACGGACTCGTGGTAGGCTACCCAACATTGATTCTATTCGCGGGAGGAAAAACGGGTATACCGCCACCATTTCATCAAGCTCATTGTCCAAAATGCAGAGCCTGATATCTGCCCAGTCCGGCTTATCCAGAATATGAGAAGCCGACAAATAGAGGAAGACATCCTCAGTACAGGTAGACGGTGACATTAGATCTGGACCTCTCCATTCCTGGAGGCATATGCTATCGCCGCTGGAGTAAAAGCCGCACACAATCCTCGAGTGGTGGTCTATTGCCTCTCTAGTGGACAATGGGAAGCGATATGAGTTATTCAGACAAAGACGGTCATGGCCAGTGGCAAGGACAGGCGGCGGTGCATGCATATCTGGGAACCCGATGCATAATGTTTCAGCATCCAAGACTGCATGGCAATCTGGAAGAATATTGTGAGCTTTGGGGGTCATTTACGTAGTTCAAAGGCCGCACCTACCCTTTTTGGGAGGCTGGACCATCTTTCCAGTAGTAGCATCGACGTCTGGTGTCGGTAAATGTAACAAGGCGGCGTGCAGGGTTGATCTGTTTGACGCCTCTTCTGGTCCCAATTTATAACCTTCAATGGACGCTTAAAAATAATCCTACTATCCAAGAAGGCGTGGACGAGTTGCCGTCCAGGCATTATTGCCCTGTGGCTGGTTAGAAGGGTCGCTTGGAATTTATCAAGTATGTCTATTCAAACAAGAACACAAAATGTGTTCAAATTGAGTCGCAATACCTTCATTAAACACGGAGAATAATAGTTCCGGGAGTGGCTGTTTAAATGGATTTCATGCTCCGGGAACAGCTTTATATCGCAGAGACAACATTTCTAGGTAGCGGATTACACTTTGTTTTTGCTAAGCCTCCTGGCCAGTTGGAATACCTCACCTTCTACCAGCCCCGACCTCCCCCCAGAAAGTCTCTATTCAGCCACAGGAGGGCATGGCGTGTCATGTATATAACTGCCCTATCTCCTCTTGGGATAACGTTTGTCTCTCAAAACCAGCTTCTTCAGCATCCAGAATACCGTACATCCAGTTTGATATATTAAAGTAGCAAACCCAGAGTCTGTCTACTCTGTCATGAATTCCCGAGCATTTTAAACGTAGCCTGTGTAATTTCTTTGATACATAAAATACCGAACCATTGGCAATGCTGGTTGGGTAATTTGATTGCCGAGTTTGAAATGACCAAAGGAAAATCTCGAAGATCCACTTAACTTGAGTAGTTCATTTTCAGTTTAAATTATATTCCCAATCTGTCACCTAATCCTTTAATATTTCGGATCCCTATCTCTCCTGTAGATGATCGGATCTTGACGTATCTTTTGCTTATATAGATGGTCCGCTCCCTGATGTACTTCAGCAGCCAGCAAATCGGCATTGATATTTATTATTAGCTTATTGGGAGTACAGGCGTCTGCTATCATATTTTTTTCGATACGTGATGACTCATACCAATGCTCACGAGCACAATGGCAGCAAATGTGGGGGGGGGGATCCGTTCAGATCTGCAAGCCTCAAACTCGAAGCGGGACTCGCGGATGATGACGTCCTAGATGATCAAGGCCATTGGAAATGGGAAACCGATCCAAACAATCCTTACAACTGGCCAACCAGATGGAAGGCTCAGCAGGTGCTGATGGTTGCGTCAGCGGCATTCACGACGTGGGAAAAATCTCCTCTTTGATGTATAGTTCATTCAGACTGACCAAGTATCTAGCTCGCTTGGCGTGTCGATTCTTTCGCCAGCTCATTCGCAGTTTATGGAAGAGTTTGGGGTCGGTAGTACGGTCGCAATTCTTCCTTTGTCGCTTTATGTGTTCGCCCTAGCGCTAGGTCCAGTTGTGGGAGGACCACTGTCTGAGACAGTTGGAAGATACCCCGTTTATATCGGCTCTGCATTACTTGGAAGTATATTCACCCTAGGCGTTGGACTCAGTCACACATTTACAGCGGTCTGTGTCTTGCGGTTTCTCGCTGGTCTTTGCTTCGCACCTCCTTTGGCCATTGCTGCAGGAACCATCAACGAAACGTTCAAGCCTGCCTCTCGGGCTATCCCATCCATTATCTTCGTCCTCACTCCTTTCCTCGGTCCCGGTCTTGGGTAAGTTTCATATCCACGTATCGCGATACTGACACTCACTAACGTGTTCAGCCCTGTCATTGGGAGCTTCTTGGTCAATCGCAAGGGCTGGCGCTGGACTCAGTGGACGATGCTGCTTTTTGCTATATGTACCATTATCACTACTTTCATCGCTCGAGAGACATTTCATCCAGTGATTAAGTGTCGTCGCTCCAAAAGCCTTGGCTTGTCATTTCCCCTATCACATTCCTCGAAGCTACGAAGTTTCGTGACTGTCGCTCTTCTCCGTCCAGCTCAGATGATCTTCACCGAGCCTATTGTTGCATTGATCTGTCTTTATGTGGCATGCGAATTTGCAACACTCTTCTCATTCTTCGCTGCCTTTCCGCTTGTCTTTCAGGGTATTTACGGGTTCGGAATCGAGGCTTCCGGTCTTGTGTTTCTCGCCATAGTGGTCGGATGCTTATTAGGTGCTATCACTGTGTTGTTATGCGACATATTCTTTTACCGCCGAAAAGCGACAAGCTATCAGCAACAACAGGTACCACCTGAGCTTCGCCTCTACCCATCATTGATTGGCAGTATTGGACTACCCATCAGCCTGTTCTGGTTTGGCTGGACCTCCCGAGCAGATATATCGTGGGCAAGTCCTGTGATTGCCATTACACTATTTGCCTGGGGAAATATTTGCGTCTTCATTAGCACAGCTCAGTATATCGTCGACACTTACCATGGCTTGACGGTGGCAAGCGCGATGAGTGCAAATAGCCTGGCTCGGTATGGGCTTGCAGCTGCATTTCCTCTCTTTACAGTACAGAGTGAGTACTCTCAACGGTCTCTTTGCATGACAATAATTACTGACTCTCAGTGTAGTGTATACGAAGCTTGGCATTGCATGGGCTTCGAGTGTACTTGGATCTATCGCTGTTCTACTGTTACCTATTCCTTGGGTTTTTTTTATTGGAGGCAAACGTTTGAGAGCGCTAAGCAGATTTGACACGGCGGAAGTGCAAAGTTATTAGTTGTCGGGATTTGGAGAGCAGGGAACGGATTCTACTTAACATTGCGTTTATTGATGCCGTACATATATTATTTTCTCGAGGGGTCATTGTATCGAAAGGTTCAATATTGGACAATGGAGTTTATATCAAATAGGCCCGCGCATAGCGCCATTTAGTCATGCACTTTCCTGTGTTGAATAACATAAGGCAAGGATGAT
>JASJUN010000636.1:0-14497 GCA_035048945.1 Penicillium sp. E22 | reverse complement strand
ATTTAGTGTATTTAATGAGCTGGTCCGGGCGTTTGACAGGTGCGTGGGATGTGGCCACGCACTTGCCCCTGAGCATTTACCGTGGTTATTAGCTTGTGATGGTGATTTTGAACTTGTTCCTATTCCTACCATGCTGTATGGAGTAGGTTTAAATAATAACTATATCCTGGTCTGATTATAAACTTCTATTATCTATACCATAATATTTATAGGTAATCTGGACCCTCCAAGTCAAAGGTATTCCAAGGGCCCTCATCTGAAACCATATACGGAGTAGCTAAGCTACCCTAAACACTAACCTGCACGATATCGCCAAGACAAGGCAGTTAGGCAGCCTAACCAGTACTCCGTACATAACGGCAATGATGGGTCACGCCATGCAGAAAACCGGAATGGATAATGAATGTCCATCGGGGAAAGAATGAGCCTGTTCCCTATAGGTCCACGGTCGCTTTGTATGTAGCAGTACATCGAACTGGAGCCCTCTTCGGCATGTACAGTATAGAGACCGTTGTACAGGTACTCGGACGATATTTCCCTTTTCTTTTCCCGTTACCCCCGTTCGTCTGTGCAACAATAATATCTGGAACATAATCCGGCCATTGCGAATATCAGGATCGACGATCAACGAGCACGATGAGATTGTAAATCAACATTTCGATCTGAGTTGAGCGGATACTCAACTCATAACCTACAATATTGCACATAGTTATATATTATATCCTATGTCAGATATGGAGTACGGAGTACGGAGTACGGAGTATGGAGTATAGACATATAAAGTCTGATACAGGAATGAAAATTAAGTTTTTGAGCAATGTAACACAATGATGGCAGCACTAGGTAATTTCTAATAAAACCCCTGCAAAAAAAAAAAAAATGCCAAAAAAGTCCGTGTTAGGGTTTTAAAGCGTTTTTCATCTAAGCCGATCAATAGCCCCGGAGACCATTGATGAAAAGAAAAACCAGAATGGAGTCGGAGTTAAACCCACCCAAGCCGATCACAATATTAAAAAAAAAAGGGAAAAGAGTAAAAAACAGCGCAAGTCCAAAGATAATTCCCAGCAAAGTTCAGTCCGTCGCAAGGTCTAGCCCGGAGGCGTCAACTAAGTGGGTCCTTCCCACACGCGTACCTGAGCGTGTCGGGAATATAAAGTGCGTGGCCCCAATTACGGCCTCTTTACCTCTGCGTGATACACAGGCCTTTTCACCAAACCGGCTCACATTACCATAATCATCGTTAGTGGCTTAAGCTCGGGCGTCAGTCTTAAGCACTTAGCTCTTTCTGGCTTAGGATCAACAAAGAAATCGAATCAGCATGGGGTGTGTTAACTAGCCGCTGTTGAGTAGAGTGCTTCTCGCTCGTTAAGAGAGTTGTCCGGCGTTCTAAGCTATAAGTTAGTTCGTCCATTTTGAAGTCTTGTGAGACATATGTGATTATCTTCCTTAGCTGCCTTGCGAGTCTTGCGAGTCATATGCTGTGCGACATCACTCCTAGTTCAATCCACTATGGACGTAGGGGATGAGCCCTGGCTCAAAATTGGGTCATTAAATAATGACCCGGCAGATATTAAGAATGCTCCACACTCTATCGAAGCTTTAGGTTTTTTTTTTTCTCCAGAATAATAGATTAATAGAGATTAACTGACACGAACGCCTGCTCATAGTGTATTCTACAAAACCTGGATCCGACTCGGAAGCCGATTGAGCTTTCAAGTTTTCAAATTGATAAAATACACCACGTGCCCCGATCGGAATGGAGGAGTTGGCTGCGATTTCCCCTCATTCTTGTCGTCATTTTCAGGTGCTCAGCATTCCTAGTGTGTTTGAGATTGTGCCAACCAATGCCAAATGGTGTAAAATCAATTTTAAGCCGAGAAAACCCAGTCTCGTCATCATCGCTATATTCTGTTTTTCTTCTCCTATTACTTCAAGGTCTTACCTCTTTAGCTTTGTTCAAGGGCTTGTGGCTGCATGCTGCATGGATCCTCGAGATCGAGAAGCCTAAGAAATGCAGGAACAAAGAACCGAGCATACAAGCTTATGCGAGAGGCATGGATGGTCCACGGGTTTAAGTATAGTTGACTCAGCCACATTCTCTTTGTTTGACCTAGGACAGACTCCGGGTCAGCTTGAGTTTTGGCTCTCTTCCCTGAAGACATGAACAATATCAAGCGCCCATGGATGCTGTATTTCTTTAAGAGCCCTTTTATACAATAAACTTCCAGGGGCTCATCAACTGTACCATGGACAAGTGCAGACGCTAACCCTGTTCCTGGGCGCTACAGCACCAGTCTCCACCCTTCATCCTTGGTTTCAGCCTGTATTTATTGAAAGGAGCTGAACAAAAGTTACACGTAACTAATACTAACAACTTCGTAATATTTCCAACCAGACTGTAAAATATACATAGATCATGTGACCGATTTTCTCGCACATTTGATTCTTGCCTCTCTGGTGGAGTGTGTGACGCGAGTTGGACCATCAAAAAGAGCCACGAAACAATTCAGGTGGAGTTGTCTGCCCTATTCATTCTCCACGTCATCGTCATCCCTGCAGTCCCATTCAAAGTCTAGAACTACGTCCATTTCCAGGCTTTGTAACCAGGCCAGAACACTCGATTTCGACATCCGATCCCTGGGGGAGGGACTTGACGGCAATGCAAGTACGCACCTAAAAGGGCCAGGCCCGATGATAGTGAGAAACGGTCCATTTTTTCAGAAATCACATAAGAGAAAGAGGAACGAATTCCAGACTGGATCATACTCCTTTTGGAATTCGAATCTCGTTCTTTTGACCACATAATACTTACTGGCTTGGGATCCGAGAAGAAAGTAGCGTAGACTTCGTTCACAGCCGAGAAATCAGCCATATCGGTGAGGAAGATGTTGACCTTGATTGCGTCTTGCAGACTTGACCCTCCAGCCTCTAGGACGGCATTGAGGTTGTGGAGGATTTGTCGCTGTTCATATGTCAAAATATATCACAAATCAGACGTCGCGTCTCTCATACTGTTCGGTCCTGGATGGTTCCCTCCACCATTTTACCCGTGGTCGGGTCTACTCCCAACTGGCCAGAACAGTAAACCATGTTGCCGACGACCATACCTTGGGACAGGATTGGGGGTGGGACGGGTGCGCCCTTAGTGCTGACGGGGGTACGTGTTGGCTTTGACATTTCGTAGGATGTGAGTTGAAATTAATTGATAATGGGATCGAGAAGAATTTGTTGAGAGTCGTTCAAACTATTTGGCCCGGGGATTATGTGGGGGTAGCCCTGGAGGGACGTTATCGATTAGAAATCCCCACATCGACTACTTCCCGAGGTCGGAGCCCTGGAGCACTCTACAACGATGCGATATCGAGGCTATAAATATTTTTGTCTTCTAAGTGCGTATTTTAGAATCGAAGCGTAATTGATTAATGATTGTAGAGTGTAGAGAAGCACTCCAGGTGTAGATGCTGGTGCTTCATGATATATAGTCATGATATATATTGACAAGCTACACACCTGGGCAGGTAGACCGACTTATCTAATACTCTGTTCGTGTATTAACTCAACATATTCTCTCGAATCTCCCTCAAATCATTGTCTTTGACTATCTCTATCTGCTCAATTGTTTCTTAAGAATAATTTGGTCAGAAAACACTCACCTCAGCAGTGAGCGCTCTCCATCAGTCTTCATCAGTCAGTGCAGTTTCCTGACCCTATTTATTTGTTGTCTTACTTTTGACTCGCACACCACCAATCCAAACCACCCGCCGCTCCAGGTCTTAGTACTATGACCTCAGAGAGGAGAAGCATTAAGTCACTCTGTTCTATCGTAGACATTTCCCCCTTAATGCGAGATGTTGAGTATCTCGAGAGTGATAATCACAGTAAAATAGATGTACTGCACTAGCAACTATCCTAGCCAAGACATATGCATATGAAGCCACAAATCACGACTTCTCGGGGTGCTTGCACTAGAGCGCAGATGGTATCTCTCAATGGAGTTTTGGACCATTGGTGCTTTGGGTGGACTGTAATGGCAGGCGACGCGATCTACAAAGTATAAAACCCAGAGCATCAACTACTGGCTCTATGCTGTGTGCAAAACTCTTTGCGTGTGATTAATCCAGGTAACCCCAAACTCCACCCTGGGCGGCTGCACAGCTATGGAAGATGTCGTCGCATTACGAATAACCTCCATGAGCTGCTCAGCCGACATCCAAACAAGAAGCCCACCGGCATCAAAACCAGTGCTGTAATACAATTTTACCGGGATTTTAGACTGAAGATAGTCAAGACCATTGTTAAAGTAGGTGGGGACCTGACGCATCTCCAGGCCTACGATAGATGGTACTTCTACATAAAGCAAAGGTGGCTCACTCCATGGATTGGGCTTGACAAGTTGGTGATTGGCATTACTATATTGTGTAGTATGGAATCAAAGTTGACTTTGTCGACTTTCCTAAGTAGATAGGGCTGCTAGGGTCGCAGAGGCCAAGAAGGAACACGAGGCGAAGAAAGCGACTGTACCGCGGTTGAGACGGTCTTAACGCTGACATTAAAATGGAGAGGTGCAGTTAGTTTGGTCTTTGCTTGTTGGGTTCTTCTTGTGTTTTACTTCAACTCGTTTGTGGATTTTGCCTGAGCTCGATATTGTTGCCTGAGGAGTAAGACATATTATTGTCCTAGCCTTACATCCTTCATTTGAAGTGAAGCAATGCCACAGATCAATGCAGTATATCTCTATACAGTTCTACTCCATACTTTACACCTCTAATACCTGCCTTGCTAATGCAAGGAGTGACTTCAAAACAGCATTGATGACGTCACTTCTGCTGACGTAACTTTGCGGGGAAGCTGAGCCGCGGTCGCCGATTGGCTGTACCCCGATACTGATTCGGAGTCCGCTGGTCTTTCTTCCTTTATGCCATCCTTCTTCCTCATTCCTTTCCATTTCTCCTTCAACTGTGACTGGGAAGATCTGGCATCAATCCTCTTGTCCCATCTATTCCGATTATTTTTGTTTTTGAATGACCTCTGCAGGACAGACTCGGCCAGGATCAGTACTCCTCTTATCACTGTACCCCATAAGTGGATCCGATCGACGCAGCCATTGACTACGGCAAGAATCACCAGACCTTCAATAGCGCTAGACTAATTGTCAGAAATAAACAACATCTTGAGTTTTCACATACAAGCTCGAGCATTCATCATGAGTTCCTCGGCTGCAATGTCAATCAGAAAGTCGGGGCCTCGAGTCATTCGCCCGGCATCTTCCCAATGGGTGGCCACACATACTTCAAATCGGAGTATATGGCGATGTGCACGAAACGGTCAGGGAGACAAGACAGAACCTATCTCACGACGTTTTGACAAATATCAGCGATACCATCTATACAATCGGCAAAAGCCCGAAACTCGCCGGGACAGCAATGCTACTCCCAACGATACACACTCAAGCCGGGGCTGGGCAGCTTGGCTTTCTCAGTCAAACTTCCCCGGCCTCCCCACTGGGCTGAAGAGAAGGCTTTGGGATTCGGACTCAGGGCAGATGCACAAACACATTGAGTTGCTGAAAAAGTACATAGAGGCAGACCCTTACAGGGCCGTCTTTGGGCGCCGATTGGACCCCTTTCAGAATTTCGGCAAGAACGATACTTCATTGAACGGTTTCCTTCAGTCGTTTTCCAGTATGGAAAAGCCGCCCAATGTTAGACCGAGAGTAGACAAGCGGCAAACGACAAGTGACGCCAATCATGTTGGACTGCAGTACATGTACGACCCTATCAGTGGACGCATGGTGCCAGTACCGCCATCCACTAAACCCGAATCTAACGAGACGGAAGCAGAAATCAACCCTCATAAAGCGGTTGACTGCCCCCCAGGCGCTGAAGTCGAGGCAAAATTCGCCCACAACCCCAGTTTGGCCGAGGATGGACAGTTCCAGCCGGGAAACACAGGACTGAGCCCCGAAGCCCCATCGAGCTCACAGTCAACCGTTGACTGTCCTCCAGGCAGTGATCTAGATGCACTCTTTACCTCAACCCCCACATCTCAGGAAGTGCAGGGCAGGGCTCAAGTTCCTCAGGAAACTAAACGAAAGCCCTTTGTAAACATCGATTGCCCTCCTGGAAGTGAATTGGAAGGATTGTTTGTTTCTGAATCTATTCCTTCTGCACAGCCTCAGCCGGACACGTCTAAGGTCAATGGAAACACCAATAGACTGAATCTGGATGCCGGTTTGACTGCGGGCACCAATGTGGAATGCTCCCCGGGAAGTGAGCTGGAGGCCAAGTTCATCTCTGATCCTGCCAGCGGCTCTGTCCAGGGTTCTCCGTCTGAGTTGGAGACACAACCCCCGAACAAGCAAACTGGTATTTCAATTGATTGCCCACCAGGCAGCGAGCTGGACGCAAAGCTTCCTTCTGAGCTCGGTAGTCTCAGTCCTGAGTCCGATGGTCCTGTTCATCAAACGACTAATACCGCCGCCATGACAGGCGCCCAAGAAAGCTTTGAGTGCTCTCCAGGTAGTGAAATTGAAGCACATATTTTATCAGAGTCGGCTAGCCAGGACGTTGCTCAATCGGAAGCCAAGATCTCTGTTGATTGCCCTCCTGGGAGCGAACTGGAGGCCAAATTTATCTGCAACCCAGCTTCAATTGAGGAAAAGCAATCACAGCCAGAACTACCTGTTGGCCTTGATACATCCAAGATAGCCAAGGATGTTGTCGACTGTACACCCGAGAATGGATTAGAGGCAAAACTCGTTTCTGAGATGGCGAGTGCCGAGGGTCCCAATGAGAACAAGGACCTGAGTGCCTTGGATGCTAATGACATTCGCTCTCGTTATGATCATTTGGAATCAAAGGCACAAGCCAATCCGCTGGATTTCGACGCTTCCGAAGACCGCGTTGGTGACTTCATTCTCAAAAGCCAGAACCTAGCCACTGAAAAAGGAGAGCAACCAGCAGCCCCCCAAACCTCTTCCCCTAAATTTCATATTCTAGCCTTTGATACGTCGACGTCGCAAGTCTCAGCTGCACAAGCAGACTCATTCTTCGGTGTCGATGAAGATAGTGGGCCAAGTGAAATCCTGTCTCGATTGCATAACCCCGCCAAATTCCTACCCTATTTCGAGCAGATGCAAAAAGATGGTTACGAAATTGCAACCGGCGGAGGCAACATCCTTGTCTTCCGAAAGGCTCAAAGCACCCCTCGTCATACCCCCTCAAATACCGCAACAGATCAAGAACCAGCAATTCACGCCGAAATTGCCAAACATCTTCGCCACGACTCAATGGACTCCGCCGCCACATACGACGGAGTCCGAGCTCCATGGCAATCCACCACTGAGGTGAGTAGACAGTAGGACTGTCTATTCAGGTGGCTTCCTAACTGGTCGACTTAGCCTCCTTCAGCAACCGGATCCTCTAGCTCCGAGCCCGAACCAACCACAAAATCCGAGTCTTCGTTTCGCAAAATAGGTCGCAGAATGCTTATTGCAGGCACAGCTACCGCCGCAACGTGTTATGCTATCGGAGCCATAACCGAGTTCTTCCGCACCGGTGGAATTGATGGGCGGGGAATTGATGGGTTTACTGTGTTTGAATCAGAGCGACGTAGTCGGGAGTAGGCTGCACCGTTGGCGTTTTTCTGGTTCTATTTTGCAATTATTGCAAGTGAGTGATTAGCATTTGAGTTCTAGAATAGGAGATTGCCATGCAGGTTTGATGGTCTTTGTTTTTATCCTTTCTTTCACAAACTCATGCACGCTACCTACTGGCCTTGTCGTGTTTGTGTGACGGGATATCGGAATGCTTTTTAACTAGATCCAGATATGAAATGAAGATCAACATTGAATATAATTCTTTGAAGACAATGAATAGAGACTATGGTGTAATTCTATGAGAGCCTGGCGCATGACCTATAGCTATGAATTGTTGATGTCCCAATGTCTGGGTTTAGACCAGCATTCCTTAACCAAAATTTCCATCGGCCCTTTTTTTGTTTTCAATCCGCGGAAGGTCCTGGCCGAGCAGGAGAGGAACTTCTTGCCTCGTTAGCAGATACTATATAGGCCGTGAAGAACCAAACAATACGCACCATATTATACGGAGGCTGAGAGAACAACAAAAGAGAGTGAGCCAAGTACCTTCATGTCATACATAGGCCTTTCGGATTCTGGGGTCATACGCATGCTGGGTATCTACATATGTATACATATACTCTCCAGACACATCATTTATAAGTGCCAGCAATAGTAGCTGCTTCCTGAAAAACGCAGTATATAAGAGAAACGAGTGGCAGGAGAGGACCACATTCCCAGTCCAGAACAATGCCATGGCCAGTCAACTTGGTCCTGCCAAAGGGAACTTGCGGGATCTCCTCACCGAATGATAGTTTATATCTGCTGGAAAGGGAAAGTGAAAGGGATGGACCATGGCACTGCTTTTATATCATGATGCATATGCTAGTGTGAGCAGAAGTAGCAAATAGCAAACAAACAAACTGGATTGTCTTGCAGATGAGAGAAAAAAAGAGGTGACAAACGCGAGAACGACCGGAGTCGAACCGGAACAGTCCAGGTAGTGGAAGATCTTCGGCACTTCCCTCGTAGTACACATTGGCATGTTACCACTAGGCCACCTGCTGTTGGGTCTGCAGTATTTAACTTTCTCTTCCTTTTCTCTTGCACTTTCCTTTGGGGGTGCACAAAAGCACTGTCCTCTATATTACCCTTTTAATCCCATGCTTTGCGCAAACATGCTCTACAGAGTTGGGGATCGTCAAACTCGGACCCAACAGCGGCTGGAAGGATCCAAGACCCAGCTTCTTAAAGATCCAATTCCCCAACCCAACGACAATCATACTATCAACCCCATGGCTAGTAATAGACTGGGTCTCTTCAAACTCGTTCATGTTGAGCATCGACATGTGAGCAAGCTTCGCAATGAAGTGTTCACGTACAGCCTGAACCGCCCCGATGAATTTTAACCCTTGCAACAAAGAGAGAATACTCTGGCTCCCACCTCCAGCAGACACATCCTCACCCCGGGACTTCTAGCCCAAACAGTGTGATTGAATCGCACATCCGAGGCCCAAAAACTGTGTACGTCGTCACCTGCTTCCTGCGCCGCTTTGGTGAGTTCCATCAACTCCAGTCTAACAACAATGTGGTCTGAAATGCCTTCCCAAGCCTGTTCAATGATAGCGATCTCAAAGACGCGGAAGAGGGCTTCTTCGTCAATGCCATACATCCCCTTGCGTCAAAATGACTCCTCGAGCTCGTTGTTCTCCGTGACCACCCCAACTCCGAGGACCATTGGAAGGACGATCGAGACTATCGCCATTATTGCCAACTCTGATTATTCCTGTGTTGAGGACAAAGGGCGACTGATCAATCTTGTTTCCAGGTCACATCCACTCTGAATGACGTGGGAATTGGGCAGAGTTACCGAAAAGCAGAAGTTGATACAACGATACGGTATCCCGACACACACTCATGAGAGACCTTGGTCTGGACCCGCGCGGCAAGAGCTCACTCTTCGAAGAATGGTTCGATCCATACCGATCAAGAGATTATCGCGGGTTAATTTAGGAATACTTGGCCGTGCACCCACAAGTTGTTCCTCCGGGCAAGAAGACCGAAAAGAAGATAACCACTCAAGGAAATGTTCGCAAGCAAGCCTGTCAATGAACACTCCCAGGGACATACCAGTGCTGTTTGATTTGACAGGGAAAGGGTCAAGCTTAGACGGAGTTAAGGTGGCCGCTTCTCTGTGCCAAGACACGGAGTTGGAGCGGCCGCTCTTAGCCCTAAGAACGGACGGTTCGACTACTATATAACCAGAGGGAAATCACACTCACCACTGTGTTGTTTTGTGCTAGATACCCATATATCTCTATATATCGCTCCTTCGTATCGTTGCAATGGAAACCCATGGAGATCCCGAAAAAGTGGACGGAGTGTGTGGTGATAGCCACAACCACGTTTCAAGCACAGACTCCAGTGAGAATGTGCTTCCCCAAGATGCCTCTCCTCGGCCAATTCATGGCTGGAAGGTACAATACCCTTCCTCTGAAAAGTATAAAAGAAAAGCATAAACGTTACACTATTAACCCCACATGATTTAGTGGGCAATTGCCTATACATCCATGATATCAACCACATTTCTCTTCGCCCTAGACAACACCATTGTATGTTCCCAGCCAAACAAACACCCTTCTAAATCTTCTAAATTATACAGAAGCTAATCCCTCCTAGGTGGCAGACATACAGCCCGCAATTCTCGATATATTTGGCCAAGTCTCCCTCCTACCTTGGATCGGAGTTGGCTTCGCCCTAGGCACGATGTGTGTGCTACCATGGGGCAAGGTCTATGGCGTTTTCAACGCCAAATGGGTGTACTTGTTCAATGTTGTACTTTTTGAAGTTGGTAGCGCAGTGTGCGGTACGGCTCCCAATATGACGGCGCTGATAGTTGGGAGGGTCATTGCCGGTATTGGTGGATCCGGGATGTACTCCGGCACATTGAGCTTTGTGGCTATGTTGACTTCGATTGAGGAGAGACCTATCTATATGGCTGGAAGCACTGTAATCTGGGGAGTTGGCAGTGTGTTGGGCCCCGTGGTAAGTTCTCCCTGTTACGGTGTGGATTGGTCATTCAATTAATATGACATTAGGTCGGCGGTGCTTTTGCGGATAGCTCGGCGACATGGCGATGGGTGAGTGAGGCTGAATAATTCTACGTGCGACGTGTTATTTTTGAGCTAACAGAAGTGACTCTAGGCATTTTACATCAATCTCCCAATCGGAGCTCTATTCGGCCCGTCCTACATCTTCCTGATTCCCAGCGTGGACCCCAAGCCGGACAATACCTTACGCGAGAAGCTCAAAATGGTCGACTGGATCATGACAACAGTTTTCCTTACAGGATCCACCTCTCTTGTTATGGCCATTACCTTCGGTGGTACCTTGTTCGCATGGAGCTCTGGAAATGAGATCGCCCTCTGGGTTGTCAGCGGAGTCCTTCTGATCGTTTCTGTGGGCGTGGCAAAATACCATCCGGGCGTGCACAGGGACAATCGATTATATCCTGCTCATTTCCTCCAAAAGCCCATATTGGTCAATCTGCAACTGCAGATGTTTCTGGTTTCTGGAATTGTTTTGGTCGGTTGTCATGTTGGCCCTGGAGAAATTACATTTGCTGACGGTGTTCACAGGCGACGACTTATTATATTCCCCTTTTCTTCCAGTTTTTAAGGGTAAGTTTGAATCAAGTTATTTTGATCAAAGGCTAATATAACTATGTGTAGGGAGATGGTCCCTTGGATGCTGGTGTCCGCCTCCTCCCCTTCATCATCTCTATGGTAGTATTCGCCATCATCAACGGCGCACTGATGCCCAAACTACCATATATTACACCATGGCATATATTCGGTAGCATACTCGTTGTTATTGGCGCGGCTTTGATGTGTAAGTTTGTCCCATTTTCTCTCAAGAAACGCCTAGTCGGTCCTAACGAAGAACTCGATTACAGACACTGTCGACTTGGAAACAAGTAACGCAAGGATCTACGGCTACAGTATCCTAATTGGTGCTGGCTCTGGATCATATGTTGTAGCAGGCTTTGCTGTCGTGCAATCTCTTGTTGAATCGAAAGATATTGCCAACGCTGTGGGAGCCATGGCTATTTGTATGTTTCTTTCCTTGCGTTTCTTTTCACTCAAGACTTTTTGACATGATCGAAAGCTAACCAAGAAAATGATTAATAGGCCAAGACCTCGGAATGGTCGTCTTCCTCGCCATGGCAGGATCAATCTACCAAAACCTAGCATTGCAAAAAGTGGGACTGGCTCTACCCAGCTTGGACAAGACAGATATCACGAACCTTGTTGCTGGAACTAGTAGTCTGACTTACAAGGATCTATCTGAAACCGAAAAGGCCCTGGTGAAGCCCCTAATCACTGATGCGATGAGCAGTGTGTGGCTATTATTCTTGGTAGCTGGGGTATTTAGTCTTGTGATAACCCCGTTTTTGGGAGTAAGTCACTTCCCCAACCATCCTGTGTTGGAGTGAGAGTATGGCTAATAATGTGACTTTTAGAGAACAAAGTTGAAAGGATCTGCTACAGCTGGAGGGCGGGCATAGAATATGCCTTGTCTGGAGCAGTATTATACTTTAATCGACACAACTATAGGAGATTACCTTACTAGATTGATAGGAGTGCACAATTGTTGCTCATAACTATAGCTCTTTCCTTCGAATCTTCGAATTCGCTGACATGACACCTGAAATCACCTGCCTCAAATTTCTGTTTGTTATATTATTCCTCATAGTAAAAGTAACTTCTGACTCTCTCTATTTGTCTGAAGAATATCTATATTACAAGCGCAAATTCCATCTTCAAACTCCACATACTGAGTCCATCCCACTGGATCCGCTTTGTTGCTCATCCCATTTTAATAAGGCAGTCACCGCCGCTTCACTTGCCGTGTGCCAGTAGCCACCTGGCTCCTCTATCTGGTCAAGCGCGCCACGTAAGAGGCGTAAAGAGTCTATGACGCCGATAGGTGTGGTGTCAATTCCATTTAGGACATTGCGACTCAGCGCGTTCAGGCTAATTGAAATTGGCCAGCCGATAAACGTTGCTTGAAGTGTGAAGTGATCACGCTAGTAAGCAGAAGTTAGAAAGGAAAATATGACTAGAGAGGGCAAATCATAGATGAATCACGGTGTTTACTCACCTCCGACCGATGAACAGGCCAATTCATGCGAATCGCACCGAGAATCTTAAACGCAGCGACGGTACTACACTTACGACTCTCGGCAGCGACAAGCTTTGGTAATTCCTGCTCCTCCACTTTGCGGATAACCGCCTCATGTAGATTAATGTGTGTAGCGCACAAATTTAGATGCAATGAAAAGGCAAGAGGATCTTCACGCGCTGCCTTCGCGCCCAGATGGCCTTGGAAGATGGTTGTATAATCATTGATCGTCTTAACCAGTCGGTAGTGGCGGTCCCAGAATCCGGAGTCACTGGTACCACGGGACAGAATACCAACGTGCTCATAGCATAACCGGGCCAGTTTCACCATGATTGTCACTGCGGCGTAGGACGACAGATTTTTTAATCCAGAAAGCTTGGCCGGTTCACAAAGGAAAGGCATTGGACAGGACACAAAGTCCTCGTTCAGTTCACCTGGGGAGGGGAGGCAAATCCGCAGTTTATCCTCTTCTAACGTACAGGGACGGCCAATTCGGATACTTGCATAGCTTTCGAAGATGTACAGTGCCCAAAATGATCGGCGCATTTCCTCCAGCGAGGCTAGATCATGGACGTCCGACAACGCTGTTTCTGGAGAAGATATATGGCGACTGAGATTAGTTGTGTGAAATGCGCCAGCGTCCATGTGTTGCAGGTCGAGAATCTGAGCCAGCGTGACGGCCCTACCCAGAGTCATCCAAGCTCGGGCAAAGTGCTTCTTGGTCAACTCATACCGGAAGATGAGTAATAATGCCTGAAACGCGTTAAGGCTCATTAGATAGGTCTCTCTGTCGTCTCGTTCGCACAACTCTGCGTATTTGCGGGCGTTGCTGTAACATGCTGGTTGTAGATGAGCGTATCGCTGGCAAATTGTTGTGCCGATTAGGGCCACTGAAAAACTCAATCCGCGGATTTGAGGGGATGTAGAATTTTCTGCCCATTCCCGTTGGAAGCGCGACTTGCTTATAATAGGTAATACAGGGTAGAAAATATCAAAATAATTACAGTGTCTAGACGAACCTGCTTAGTTCGTTTGACTTTTGCGGAAGTAAGGGGAGGATCACAGTACAGTATCGCGATATCTTGTGGCGAGATGAATTCATCGAGCACTGGGGTTGATGGAAAGAAAGGATCGTTGAAGTTAGGGGACACGGAGTTTCCCGCCAGAAGATAGTTACCCGCGAGCGGAGTTGCTAGCGGCGGAGTATCCTCCTGGGGAAGTGGAAGGATTTCTGACGTCAAAACTGGATCGATAGTTCCCCAAAAACCAGGAATATCTTCCGTGAGGTTGGTCAACAAGTCGAACCCCTCAAACCCACGGTCCATTGGAGGAGTCGCATAGTTTTGGAGACGCTGCATTAGCCTCTCGTGATCTCCGGGTGGTTCTGGTGGTGGGATCTGGGGATAGAACAGTTCGCTCTGCGGAGGGAATGTCACTGGAGTAGTGAAAGCCGCGGAACTTTGAAGTATTGCCTCGGCTTGGGCTGTGATACATGTCGTTGAATTAGGAGGGATCACAGTACCAGTGATATACACCAAGAGATGGGTAAGTACCTAGTCGATCTTGCAGTTCAGATAGTTGACGTGGCAGATCCGCCTGGGCGGCGCGGTGTAGTTTCCGCCCTTGGTAGCTGCAGTCGTAGCCAAGGCGCGTGCAACGACCACACTTTGGGTCTGTCCGATCACACCTAACCTTGCCTAGAATTTTCACCTCAGTCGTCTGTTCTTGGGGATGGGG
>JASJUN010000635.1:0-14516 GCA_035048945.1 Penicillium sp. E22 | reverse complement strand
TGGAAAGTTCATTCAACTGTTGACACTCGATCTCACCTGCTGCTCACCGCAAGCTACTCAATTATATGCGAGAATAAATCACAGATGAAGCATTGAAACAAACCATTGCATAAACCATCTCATAGTGATAGTCTGCAAGTGGACTTCTGATGCATAGATGGTTATACACTAATTTAAATTCGTTGAAGCTTTACTGTGACGTTATTGTGACTGCAAACTATCCGAATCGTGGAGGTGTAGATAATTTGATTCCGAGTTTTGATGTCAACAGACGCTGAAAACAGCCATCTCGCATTGCATTACGAGAGCTACCTGAAGTAGATGTCACCAGCTCTTACAGACCACCAAACCTTCTCCTCGGAGACCGCTTCAACAATGTTTGAGTGTTGTCTTCTTCCATTCTGCTTCGAATGGCCCTCTGGGTGCAACCGTCTCTTGCTAGATCTAGAGATCTCTTCAAACTGAAGTATTTCAGTCTGGGATTGACCACAAGTGCATCAACAATCGAGAAATGTCCACCCTTGACCGCCAACATCAATGGATCCTCAAACCATCGATTTCTGATGTTGACGTCAATTCGATCATGGCGTAGTATTGCCTGGACCATCTCCAAGTCACCGCCACGGGCAGCAATGCAGAGAGCAGTGTCGTGAGTTGCGATCGTGCTCTCATTGATGTGCAGACGTGCGCCTTGTTGCACTAAAAGTCTTACCACATCGAGATGGCCATGTGCAACCGCTCGACAAATGGGCGGATCTACTAAATCCCTTCCATTGATCTCCACGCCATCCATACCCAACAGACAAGCAACCGTGTTCATGCGTCCGTGATATGCGGCAACGGAAATTGGAGAGTGGCCTGCAACGCAGAGATTTGGATCAATCCCTGGCACTTCGAGGAGCCGTCGTAAGATCACGGTATCCAGTCTGGTCGCGGCGTGGTGTAGAGATGTGGACGGCGTCTCGAATCTCCCACGGCCTCCAACAAAATTAACGTTAATGTCTTTCTCGGCCAACAGCCTTTCGGTTATCTCGTCGCATGATGAGTAAGTAGACATCCAAAGTGGCGTATTTCCATCTTTGTCTGTGCAGTTCACGTTGACACGGGGGTGACCAAGGAGCAAATTGACCATTTCCAGGCGTTTGCTTTGAATAGCGAGATGGAGCGGCGTATAGCCTTTCCGGTTCTGGATGTCCAAATTCAGACCCTTTTGTTCGAGAAGCCGTTTGACAGCATCTACCGACCCATATGATACTGCTTGGTAAAGAGGTAGCTCAGCATCCTGTGATGATTGAGTACCAAGAAATACCTCGGACTTCGGATTGTCTGAAAAAATCATTCCCATCACGGGCCTGTTGAAGCGACGTGCCCAGTCCCATGGCGAGTGGCCTGAATCATCCCGTAGATCAGGGTAGCTGCCACTAGGAAGAAGCAGATGCACGAACCCTATTCTGCCTGCGAAGACTGCTAGGTGGAGCGCCGTTCGGCCGTGTTTGTGCTTGACGTCCACTCTGACGCTGGGTTGTTCTAGAATGGTCTTGACGGTGGAGAAATTTCCATAGTGGATGGCGTACGACAGGGCGCTGTCACGCGCTTGATTTTGGATGTTGATGTCTAGGTCTCGACGATTGAGCAAGAGTTCACGCACAGCAGCGGAAGAGTATTTTAGCGCCCTCGTTAAAGGAGTTTTGCCTCGTTAAAAGGCATGGATGTTGGCGTTGTGCTGGAGCAACGCCTCCGCAAGACGAACGTTGTCGTATTTGACGGCCAGGTGCAACATATTGCTGTTCTGAAATTCGACGTTGTATTTCCAGACGCTGGGTTGCAGTCTAAAACAAGGTCTTTGCACGATTTTGCGAGGGCAAATATCGCACTGCCGTCCAAATGGGACACAATCCACAGCAAAAGCTCGTTGGGGAAGTCTCTGATGTTTTGCTGTGATGTATTAGCTCATTGGTGAGTTCAGTAACAAAGACTTGAAACAGACCATGGTTGGACAGCGGATTGGAGCTAGGCGGCAAACACAATGTAGATGAGAGCGAGGTGTAAAAGTTGGACTTGCGAAGGCCTTTATATAGTCGCCTCAGCTGGATTTCGCGGTCAGCTAGTTGTGTGCCCCATCACTCCGCTGAGACCCGCCTCAAAGCTAAGCTTTACACTTTATTCGTGACATGATACAAAGCCAGTTACTCAGCACGTCGCAGAAGGCTGACGCAACATGAAGGCAGCGAAAGTAAGATCAAGAACATGCGCAGGCAATTGTGACACGACGTGGATATTTCGCTAGTGTTCTTAGGATGGTGTGGCTCGCCTATGTACGGATTTTCACTTTTTTTCGGCGGAAATAAGTAAGAAATAAGGGCGATGTCTCTCATCCGTCCACTCGGGATGCTCGGCCACATCCTCTATTGATGGAGCCCAATCTTTGAAACCCGTCAAGGTGAAGCCACTGTCCAACAGAAGCTTCACGTATGTTTCCACGGTTCGGTGGTACTTCCTGACACCGTCCACCCCAAGCCAACTAGTCACCCGCCAACCTTCGTCACTGTAGCAATTCAATGGCCATACCTTCCGTTCCTGACCACATTCTTCGAAAACTTTCCAGTTTGGTCCCGGGTGAATAGGCGCAGAACATATAGGGTGTTCGACCGAGAATACCAATTTTCCATCTTTTTTAAGGGAAGTATGGATCTCTCCATAGAGTCTTGCCAAATCCTCAACATAATGAAATGTCAGAGAACTATAAACAAGGTTATAAGATCCCCTTTCTGGTTTATCGCCGAAGGTAATGGACTCAATGTCTCTTGTTTCGAAGCTGATTTCCTCAACAAAAGTCGAATCGGGATTAGACCGATTGGTTTTCGTATCGGTTTCAAATTGCTTTGCTCGACTGATCATATTGTGGGAAATATCCACTGCTTTGACGTAGGCAGCGCCGTTGTCCCGAGCCCATCGCGCGAACCAACCATACCCGCAACCTAGATCAAGGATTCGGTGTCCTTCGAGGTTGTTCCGAACCGGGTTGGTCAAAGGGAATTTGTCGTTGAGTATCATGTGCTGAAGCTCAGGCCATTCCGGCGCTGCTGATAGACCGTATTGCGAACGACGTAGGGTGCCGTAAGCAGAAAAAAAGGCGGAGTCATCATAGATACTTTGAGCTTGTGAAGCCATTGTAGAAGAATGTAATTGGCAGTATTTGTTGTGATATGGGCAGAGTCGGAAGGGAGATCTCAGATATAAGAATATTTTTATTTTCACGTGAGATACACGGCTAATGCCGATACGGAAATTTCCGTATTGGGTTCCCGACAAGACAAGTGATGAGGACGTCTGCCTTTTGCGGACCGCGTCTAGAACATGCTACCAGGGTCTGTGGAGACTTACTGTATTTTACAATCAAATACGGATCAAGGCGGTTTAGGATACGTGTCGGAACGTGGTCGTTACAGTACGGACTAGTACGGGCATAGCCAATTGAGTACTTGAGTGTGTTTTTTATATACTATAGAAAGTGCAGAATAAATAGGGGTTGAGCTTAGTAAGGTGGTTGGGAGCCTTAGGATCATCAGGCAGATGGGGGTGCTGAATATTCCTCGGGCGCACTAGTAAAATGGCGACCCTCTTTTGTCGACAGCTGCAACTTTTCTCTGACTAAGCAAAAGTCGAATAAACACAGCAATCTTTCAGTATTATTGGTAAAGGAGTGGTGTATTGCATATGTAAGTCGTGGTAGGTTTCACGCAATGATTGACAGATGATTGAAACCAAACATGAAGTCAAGGAAAATCAAAACACATAAAACAGAGATCAAAAAGGGCTGCTAGGCATTTCAGCCGGGCCTGAAATTGGTACTCTGCCTCCAAGTATGCTCTGCCTAGGGGCACTCAGGAACATTGACCTCTGAAATATAAATTAGTTTAACTTCCCCACAAAATCCAAGTACATCAGAAGATAGAAATTACTCACGGCAATGGTAAGGCTTGTTGTCCTCTTGAACCCACCATCCCTTGGAGTTCCTGTACCAGCCCCTTGGCAATTTATCAGTTCAGGTGCTTCGATCAATTTTTCCAAATACATACTGGTAGTTGCAGACAGGCTGGAACTTGTCGCCGACTTTAGACTCTCCAACTGTTCCACTCGACACACAGGGATACTTGTGGTACCAATACGTCTTCTGCACGACGCAAGGGTCACGGCCGTGGTCACCATTATTTCCCCAGCGGTGACCACCATCATTGCCATTACCTCTCTCCTCAAGGGAGACATCGGCTGCCTCCGCAGTTGGAACTGCCACTGCGACTTGCACAGCAAAGGGGAGCATAGCTGTCAGGATGTAGATTGGGGACTTCATTGTTGAAGCGAGTTGTTGGTTGTTCCTTGAGGAGGCTTTGAGATTTGATAGTTGGTGTGGATGTATTCGTTGCTGATTAACTTGTTTCTGAACGAGACACTAACAGAAATATATAATGGCTTCCCGATTGCCATTACGTCTTTCAAAACCAGCAATTGAACTTAAGAGACGTAATTGACTGAGCCCAGATCGAAAAGAAGCTCTCGAAGCTATACTGTCATATTCACAAAAGCGGACTTCCTTCGGGTCCAGATCTATGGTTAAGAATCACAAAATCAAGATTCCAGAGAGGAGGAGCTGTTCCGATCGGATAAGCTGGTCCGGGTATGAACCATGGCATTAGCTTCCCCAAATCCAAAGAAGTTTTAAAGTTTGGTAGAACGGGGACTAGTAACTACAAAGCTCTAAATCCGTAGAGCTCGATTGACAGATTTAGACTACAGTACATGAAGCAAGAACGATGTGCTTGCTATTTTGACTTCAATTCCGATACGAACTAACTATGGATCTTATGAATGAGATGATGGGTAAAACCAATCGGGCTAGGACTGTTGGCATTGCTTCCACTGGATTTGGTTGATCTATAATTAATCGGAGCGACTTCTTTCGTGTTCGCGGGCTCCGGAAGCGTCAGTCGACTCTGTCATAGAAAACTTAGATGGAATGGTAGATGCCAAGACCAACCCGTGACTTAGCGTCCGCTCCGGAAAGCCTTGGCATTACGTCAATCATTTTAGCGGCGGCCAAATGAGTTGTTTTCCGATAATACTATGTTTTTCCAGCGGATTCCTAGTTAGTATATTCTCGAGCGTTCATATAGGGTAACTGGATTGCCATGCTGGTAGCCCCACACCTACAGTAAATAGCCAACTCTCAACTGGAGATATATGTGCATATTGCTATTTGTTGTGATATGAGGCTGGTGCAGATCGGGAACCAAGCCGCACCATCGGAATTAATCTCAAGGTGTCTATACAAAGAGCCAAATCGATTTCTAATCAACTTGGAGCTTGTGGTGTATATGTAACCTCATGTTTCTCTCTGAGTTAAACAATCAATTCATTCTGAATTACAACACCATTTAATCCAAAAACAATGCAGTACACTTTGGCTCGGCGGAGACAGTAGTCTACTGTTCACACTGCCTCTTGTTCTGTACCGTGTATGAGCTCGCCAAGATTATCCACAAAGTGGCGATTCTAAATATATAATGAGCGAGAGCGAAAGCGAAATGCTCAAGATCGAGGCTCATTGTGGATCGATCCGTAACTTCGATATCATAGGGACAACCAAAATTTTGCTACGACAGAAATTGGTAGTCCAAAATCTGAGCTACCTAATTGGCAAAATGAAAAGATATGGGTGGCAAGGAGGAATGCACATTATTGTACTCATGCGACTAAACGATGAATGCTTGAGTAGTCAGGCACGGGCAATGGCAGTCACTGCTTTTTCATAACGCTTTACATTCTCTTCGGCATTTCCATATACGAAAGCACACATCGGTGCATTCTTCGCCAAGTTTACCATTCACTGCATAATCATAAGGTACCTACCAACACCAAATGGAAGAGCCCGAGAAACCTTTCTGATGTTTTATCAGTGACATGAACGCCTACCAAGATGAAATATACTGCAAATGCGCGAGCAAGCTCGAAAGAGTTCTTTCCAAGCAAGACTGCGATCTTCGCATTGTAGTTGGCCATTCCAATATGCTGCAGAGTCTGAGGCCAGCTGTTATCCTACAACATGGTGATGATGACGATGATAACGAATGGAAAGGCTTTGAGGCCTCTAACCCAGGCTGTGAAGCTGAGACGGATCTTATCGCCTGTCCAGGATACCCAGAAGAATTATTTCCGTTATTATATGAGATTTCTGCTACTGAAAGAGAGCTCCCGCCGGACGAAGCCGATAAAACCCATCAAACCAAACCATTTGTCATTGAAAATTCACATATTGTCATTCACTCCGCCTTGCCTGTTCGGCCTAAGCTATCCGGATCGTTTGTTGAATGCCTACCTCATATCTAGGATGTCGATATTGAGACTCTATCTTTTCATGTAATCTTGAGGCCTCATACATCTACGAATCGGATTGATTTCCATCCAATAAATCCGATGCTTTTGGTAACTATATTTGAGGTTCTTTTGTTCCGATATTGTACATGTTGCTCATCTTCCTGCGATATCATTTTGCAGAATGGGACTGAAGTCGACATGTTGTGCTCCTAGTTAGGGAGTTGAATCTCGTCGCCTATGGCCCCTTTGTGGTGGTGTGGTTTCATTTAGACCCCTAGTTTCAAACCTGACTAGATAGTCCAATGGGACTGTCCAACTGTGATTGGCTATAAGTGCGTTCCAGTCATAGCTCCCATGCCAGCGTATTTGCCTGCCTTAATTTCGCTGTTTCGGCTGATGGAATCGCCTGGAAGATTGGTTGTTTTTTTGCTGGGATAATGTCCTTTTTGGTACTTAAGTGGTATTTTGACCTTTCATCTTATTCTTGGAGCTACGATAGATCTTTATGTAGTTTCAAATCGCTTGGTAGTTATCAGGAAGGCTGAGCGCTGAGTGCTGACCATTATGTAGTCAAAGGACAGTTGAATTCTTATGTTAAAACCAACTAGTAATTTATTGTGCCATGATAATATACAATACAAGCTTTAGCAGTGCCGGGAGTGTTTCCCTATCACTATAGATGATGGTTATTCCAAAGGATATTCCATATGCTTTATGATACCATTGTCTATGGTAGAGGAGCTGCATCGCTACCTGCCTGAAGAGGAATTGACAGATGAATGACGTGACTTCAGGCCGCAAGCGGATAAGCGATTTCGATTCGCGGAAGAGCAAACAAGAAACCTTTTTTGTGTTTGAGGGAGGATTTCATTGTCTAGGTTTTTTTGGAATTGAAACAAATAGCTTGCACATCCAAGAACAAACTTTGGAGAGAACGAAAATGCCAACGAGAAATGTGAATATGAATTTATCGCAATTAGTATGTTCACGGCGGATCAGTAGTAATGAACAGAGGGAAAGCTCAACTCGTTCTTTTGAAGAGTGCTCAGTGGAATGTTTGTTGAGGAAGGCTTTGAGTCGTCGTCCCTTGGCACGGTGCTCGGGATTCCACGATCCATGGTTAGTTAGCCACGTCGATTAACGAGTACTCGGACGGTCACCCTGCTACAATCTGGTTGTATATTTTAGATGGTATGGGTTTAACATATCCGCCTAAACATGTTCTGGATCAACTACGACATTTGTAGCGGAGATGAGGCCTAGCTAGAGTCAAGGAATTTCATTCCTGCGTTATTTATTGCAGACATCCCCCCCACCCCAACCTGGCCTTATCACCGTTCTCTGTTGTACCTTCCATTTTCTTTGCTTACCGCTTCCATCATGCTCTGCAGATCTGCCGTCTTTGTGTTGGCAACGGTTGGTGCGGCCTTTGCTCAGCGCCCAGCTAATGAGTCTATCTGCGACTACTACACGACGGTATTACTGAAAACCAACAATGCAAGAAATCAATACACACTCTTGACCCTGCTTGTCAATACCGCCATCATTGGTAACTACACCCAGCCGAATGTGGGTGTCAGTGTCCCTGGGATCTTTAATTCTAAGGGAATGTACAACGGCATTAAGGTCAACCTGATGCCATACTTCGACGGTAGTCTCGCTTCTACCAATGACTGAGGCAAGATGGGCATCGCGAAGAACTTCCTGGATGGAGGTGCTGCTGCCCCTCTTATGAATAACATGCCTGCCAATGACATGTCATCAAACCAATAGTAAGTTATTTGTTATATGTCCCCGGACCGTCTAGGTCAAATAGCTGAATGATTAAACAGCAAGTTAATGACTCACCTTTACGAGTTATTTGGTAGCCTGCTTGGCTGCTCCAGTGTTGGTATGAGCGGATTCCCCGCCCATGCTGGAGACGTCAGCATGTATAAGGTTCAAAAGTAAGTCGCGCTTGTGGAAATCGCCCAGCTCCGTGCGTACTCACATATGTTGTGCAGGTTCATGGTTCTCGATCCTTACGGGGTGGGCTACTTCCCTGAGCAGGTCGGCCTATCCGCCGCCTCTTTTGGTGTCGCGAAGTCGGATATTATGCAGTCGCTGCAGACCTTGAAAAACTGTTTGACTACCGCTGCGCACCTAAGACTACTGTCATCAAGGCACAGGGACCCCAGTACCAGAGCATTTGCACCAACGAGAAATGCCCGCTGGCCATGGACTCGACTTGCGCAGCTCAGCCCGCCATGCCTCAACCCCTTGCTGTCAACTAAGATCCTCAACGAGGGCCGCAAGCCGTCTGGACTTGTCTATGTTCCTGCACCCTCGGGTTACAGGCCTGTTTTCAACGCTACTGTCCAGTCCTCTTCTAGGCCTGCCGTTCTGCTCTTAGCACGAATTACTTATTTAGTATCTTTTCCAGAGTCTCTGATGTTCTCAAAATCAGGGTGGAAATTGAAGTCAAAATCTTGGATGCGTACTAGTATCATGGTGAAGGAAATTAATTTCAGGTCTGAATGAGGTCTTAGCTTTGTCTTGGGTTGGCAAACTGTTTTAGTTTTTGGTGCTGTGACATATCCCTTTTGTAGACCCTGAGTTTTGCTTTCTTGATGGCTTCAAAAGCATTATTGTAGGTAGAAATCCATTTACGAAACCCAAAGTCTACGTTTAAACCTGCACGGGCAACGAAGTTACATAAAGCCCCCGTTCGTCTGGATTTGCAATGAAAACTATATTATCTCACTTTGTATGACATCTACACAGACCCTGACTGGTACCGGTGAACTACCGGAGCCGAAAGAGACAAGAGGCGTGGAAATCTCACCATAGCACGTCGAATAATGAGAGCGTATGCCAGCATAAAACCAGTATGGATAGCCCAGGCAAGGTCGACCGACCATCAGTTAGGGTTGCTTGGACAGAACTCGGATGTACCCAACTCGATAGCTTACAGAATGTTTTTGTTTATGAATGCTTGGTACGAACGTAATCCAGTAACAACGAGATATCATAATCAAATGGTCATTTCATTTTGCTCCGTCATCCATGGTTTCCATTGTGATACTTGCGTAATATCACTACGGCGATAGTAAAGCCTCTGAGCATTCCACCGATTTCGTACCCAAGGTACTGTTCGTCAAAGATGAACAACTAGCTAGATCTTAGCTCACTTATCGCTCTCGCTCTTTGTTTTGAGGGGTTGATCTCCAAACTCTAATTCCCGATCTACCAAACATTAGCATTCCAAGGATTCTCGGAGGCTGGGCCGTTAGCTCAAATTCAACCCAAGTTCCCATGTTTCGTGTCATCCGCAAATAGTAATAGCTTATTCTATGCTGGCTTTAATTGAAAGAAACTTTCCTTCTCAATTAGGGTGTTATTTGTTCGGATTAAAAGCTCAACCAACTTGATTCTCTACGATACCTATTAACAAAGGTGATGGCATGAAAACAAAATACCAAGTGACCCAAATAGATTGCTCTAAAGTAGTTTTGAGTGTTAAAATGACCCATTATTCAATCTAGCAATGGGTATAAATTTCTTTTCAGACCGCTTAGGAAACGTGCCGTTAATGATGGTATGTTTTATAACGCAAAGAGAATGTCTCTTTTTTTCCCTCATGATATTATTTCTGTAAGAGACAGCCCAAGAGGTACCATAGCGAGATGGGTCTTGGTGGTGTTGTGACAGAAATCAAACCCACACTCACAATTAATCTGTTTGAACATTAAGAAAAATTTACGAGCTATCTCAACGATGATCAAAAGTTCAAAAAGTTGAGTCAATGCATGGCCAAGCTTCAACGGCCTCGAAGGTCGCCGCAGACGCGACCGTGACCTGACGCTTTCCGCAGTCTAGAGTCTAAACGGACAGACCCATAGCTCAACACAACCAACACTAAAGCGAGGCTGGGAAAAAAGTCCATAGTTCCTAGGGATGAAATTGAAGGCGGTCTCTGATGATTTAACGTTTGGTTCTTAACGGATGATATGATTAAAATAAAAAAAACATGAGCCTGTCATTGCTGATTGAATAGCTCTCAATGCACCACAAAGCCTCAATTTAAGAAGGCCGTGAAGGATCCGACAGTCAGCCAACGTTCCTTATCCGATCAGCCAACGTTCCTTAACCGACTCAGCATCACTTTATCTCAGCGCGGCTCTTGCTCGTCTTCCTCATTGAGCACCTAAAGGCATCAAGAATCTCGCTGCAATAGTCGCAGTAAAACGAATAGATGGGTTTCAACAGGCCTCAATTAGGATAGGTGTCTTTCAACGCTTGATAGCAAGCACGTACGTGACAGAAGCCGAGAAGTCTATAAATACGTCCACTACTCCCAGCAATTTGCTCTACAACTTAATCACTTCACGACACAAAGTCGAGCACGCCTTGTGTCTGAGGCGCTTCATAAGTTCTTTCCCTTTGACCCAGTACTGAATTTCCACTGTACTGCTATTTATAGAATACGTTGTGGACCAGCAAGTCAGACAGTGCCTGTGAGAGATGTGATCCCAGCAGATCCACTGTGCCATCTATGCCAGCCCATCAAAAAGACAAAAGTTGGATTGACTAGTTAAAGCGTCTATGCGCACACCTATCTCTACCATAGCAGCCGACTGAGCTGATGTACTGTCCTGCCCCTGGAAGTATCCCTAAAGCGAAACCGCGACTGTTCATGCTGCAAGTATGTGAACTTCTGCCCAATCCTGTCTGAAATTGGACTGACATCAAAGACGACGCGAAACAACCAGATCCGTGGATATTCGACCACAATACACGAGCGCAAGGCCCACGGCTCTTTGCCGTCTCCTCGTCTTCACCACCAGAACATGTGAGTCATGAAATCTCTCTCTGATCTACAAGCTAACTAAGGGCTGAGAACCGTTGACAGCGCACCAGAGTTAGCCCCCGGGGATCCAGTACCCCCTTCAGTGCTCTTCGCAAAGCCATGGACTACAACCATTTCTGGCCCCGTCACTTAAAACCGTTCAGTCTGTCCTGGGTGGAATATTGCGAAACAAGGCAGCTGGCCAAAGATAAAGTGCGGGCATCCAATTGCCAGATTCGTTGCGCTGAAGCTTGAGACGTCCATTCTTCATTGTAGGGTGAGTGATTTATCGCGCCTTCTGATGTGCCTTCTGCTGCCCAGGATCCTATTTCTTGTGCCAAGTCTGTGCCCCAAAACACCAACACCACTGGCATCTTCCTGCCGTTGTAGGAGCAACCCATCGTCACCCGTGAAAAGTCTTGTGGCGACTGACCTATATCCGCCAGATCAGAGATAAGACCAAGGGGCACTACGACGCGTGCTCCATCGCGTGATTCGCGTCTTCATCATCACTGCCTTCACTCTATGAACAGCGGAGCCTCTGGCCGTCCGCATCGCGAAGCATTAATTCATTATGAACCCACAAATTCTTGTCGCAGGTGGGCTCGTCACGCGCTTTTTACCGGCTCGGGGAAATGTCCGGTGCACCCAGCGCGACTTTTCTGAAGCGACAGCCGGAGAGTGCGACGAACCTGAATACAACATGGCTTGAATGGTGACTGCATTGCTGAAGAGAATTGTAAGTGACTCAGCTGGTAAGTAGATATGATCAATATGCTAATTGATCGTCCCATCTCAAGCGTACACTCTGCGGACTTTATGAACAGGTAAGCTACAACACCTCGTCCAACTCGATCAATCCTTGCTGACTCGGATCGTACAACAGGAGGGCATCCTCATATTCCCGTCATTCGAATAGGATGCGAAGCGAGCAAACGTCATGCCTGCTCGAGCCCTCATATACCGATATGATCGCGTGCTGCCTGTCCCTTCCACATGACCACTAGTTAGTAGCATCGACGATGAGTCACCGGAAGGTTCATGTTGAACACCTCGATTTTCCCCTCCCCAGGTCGATTCTGTGCACCAGATCATGCGTTGATGTTTCTACCTGACACAAGACCCATTTCCAATGAGCGTATGCCACTGTCTCTTGACACTCAAACACCGCAACAGGGATAGCCTCGTGGCTTAGGTTCCTGGCATCCAGTGGGTGATCCTCATTGTCCTTGGATGGCATCTGACGTTTTTTCAAGCTTGGAAATGCGAAAGACGCCGAGGGGTGTTGATTTTCCTGTCTTGCTTCATGGCACGTGCGCCATAACTTCGCAGAGGGCTAGGTTGCTCAGGTCCGCGTGAAAGGGAAGGTGAGGCAAAAGTCCCGTCATTTCTATCCTACCTAGTCAACATTGGTCATCTTAGCTACAGGCGAGAGAATGAGACCGTCTTATACCGAGGCACAGCCAGACCAATGAGAGCTCACGACCCAAGAGTCGCTGTCTGGTATAATCCCACTCGATCCCATTCCGCGTTGCTGAGGTGTTCGACGCATGTGAGTGGAAACGAACTAATTGGACATAGACGGAGCTGCATAATGAGGGCTGTCAGAATTGTTGGGATGTCTCCTGTTGGACAGATGGTTGGTAGATTTGATTTCTAAGTACGCTTTTTTCTATCCAAGCCAAGCAATATGTGCAAAGGCACATTTACCCTGGATGTCACTGTAGATACAGGTAAGTCAAACTGATCGCGTGTATCCTTTGAGCGTCAGCTATATTTTGTCAAACCCACCACGCTCTGGACGACAGGCATATTACGGTTCAAATATATTTTCGAGGGTGGGCTTGATGTCTGAACAACACCACCAAGAGCCATCTCGCTGTGGGATCTTGGACTGTCTCCTACAACCTATACTGAATTTTCTACCCTTAATCAGCGCTCATGTCATGTTTGCTTTTGGGGGATGAGTTAGGCGCATGTCTACTGTGATCAAAGGCCAAATAGATCACTATTTGCGTTGATATCACCTCATAAAAGTTCGTCATAAATAATGATAGAGATGTCTTTACTGGGTCTGGTTTCAGACGCAATTGTTCCGATCGGGCTTCAACCGTGTTCTCCCAGCAGTAGAGCGTGGCCATCGCCTGAACTCTAAGGCTGAAAGATGCTGCACGTTGGAAGTCTTGATAGTTGCATAGCAATACTGTCCTTCGGCATACCTTTGTTTGCTATTCTAGACTTAATTTGCAAAAGTATTCTTATAGGGACCGAGCATATCGAAAGCTCGTTCAACAAACCCTTTTTCCTAAAAAGGCTAGATATTGATTCGCAAACCTGTTCGATATTCGCGAACTTTGACGAATCGAATTGGCCATAAATTCAAAGTCTCGAAGCCAAGGTTAGAATTCGATTCGCCAAAATTCGTGCGGAGCGGTACCCAAGTCGTAGCATTCGTATGGAGATTTATTTCGGTCTCGCTCCCGTTCTCGGTACCGGTCCCGCTTTTTTTCCCCGCCCCTCTCTCCTTATCTATCCTATCAATCTCGCTCTCGCTCTCCAGCTCTTTCTGCAACTAAAAGTCCGAGAACTCTAAGCTCTCCACTATGACCTGCTCGTCCACCACTCTGGGCCAGATGAACCAGGATAAGGGTCCTTACTCCGGATTGACCCAAGATTTGTTCCCCGCAGCTCATATCTAGTGGAAACTAGTAGTCCCACCCATCCCCCTCGGAAATATTGTCACATCCATCCAAGCTTCCCCTGAATTCTCCCGTCTCAACCTGGGAACTCGACCGTCGATCTCAATCTATCATTGGTATTAGAAAAGAGAGCTTCAAAACAAGGAAGAGAATGACTAGTTTACCCTTGGCCAATCCATGTAAACTCTCGAGCTCACCCCATGCATCCAATCCTCGGATTCTCGAATTGCCGGCATGACAGCTATAATACATGTCGTCCCCCCTCAGCAAAGGCTAATCGTCCTTCATTCAGACTTGACTTCCAATTCAATAGATATTCAAAGATCTGCCATCAAACACAATGAAGTTCACCAACCTTGCCCTGACCGGTGCTGCCCTCGGTCTTGCCAATGCTGGCCCTGTCTCCAAACGTGCCATCACCGACGGTATTTTTCTTCAACACAAATCCAATTGACCGACGACTAATGTTCTCTTGCCAGCTGATATCCTCAACTATGCTCTGACCCTTGAGCACCTCGAAGCTGCCTTCTACGAGGAGGGTCTCAAGAACTACACCCAGGCCGACTTCATTAAGGCTGGCATGAAGGATCCCTTCTATGCCAACTTGAAGGAGGTTG
>JASJUN010000634.1:0-14714 GCA_035048945.1 Penicillium sp. E22 | reverse complement strand
TTATTATATATTAGTTATACTATTAGTAATAGTCCTACCTAGTCGTCTTACTAATAGTTCATATAGTGCCGTAGGTACTATTTTAACGTCTAGTTCACTCTTTCTATTTGTCCGTTAGTTTATAGATAGTATATAGTAGAGAGTCTAAGCTTAATACCCATTTGATCCGCAAACGATTGCTATATCTTTAATATAAATAACTTGTCTCTATCTAATATAATCTTACTCGGCATTCCGTGGTTCGCGACTATATATCGTAGTACGATATTCGCTATTTAATCGGCGTTAATAGTTTCTATAGTCGGAATCATATAGGCGTACTTCGTGAGCCTATCGACTATAACTATAATTATATCGTGTCCCTCTAAGACTAGTAGCTTTATAATAAAGTCTATAGTGATCTATTCCTAAGGGTGGGATAGTGTCTTAGATAGCTATAATTCCCTATAAGGTGCGTGTTATACCGGCTTATTTCTTTAGCACGTGTCGTATCCTCTAATATAGAATCGGACCTTTTAATATATATTCGGAAAATAATAGTTTCGCGAAATCTATTCGATAGTCTTTTCTGCCCCTATATATCTGTATATAATATCGTCGTGATATCTTTTAATCACTTCGTTTTTAAGTTTTATTAGGATATATATTAATCCGTATATAAGGAATAATCTATTATTATCTAGGGTGAGTTTATCGCCCGTTCTAGTAAGTTATCTAAAAGGGTTAAATTAAGTTAAGGAATATAATAAGATTTATTATAAGTTTTATTTAGATTTATTGAATCGCCATACGAATGCTAGGTATAATGATAGTTAGTCGGTATTGGAAGTGTCCTGAGTTGCTGTATATTCGGTCAGGGCGACAGGTTATTCAATGTTGATGCAGTGCACCAAAAGGGGGTAACTCTCACAATAATCTGGAATCACTGTGAAATGAAAGGAGCTGAAAGTTTGAGCTATATCTATCCTCTAGGTATCCCAAAATGAGAGATATATTTGCCTCTTAGCTTAGGGAATAATTCAAAATCACCTCTGAAATTTGTGTCAATCTTCTCTCTGTACCTCTCAGCTGTCATCATTCTGTGTGATCTCTTTGTCTTCGTACGTATTTCAGACCCAGACACGTAGATATACCAATATTAAAAGATGTATAGAAGGGAAATAAGAAGATGGCGGTAAAACGACGTCTCAAATTGTCACTGGACTTTCTAAAGGTCATGTATCTACTGAAGGTGATGTAGTAATGTATTCAGAAGTTAAAATCACTTTTCAGGGAAGAGTGAGAGAAATGTTCATTAAATTACATAAACGAGACTTGGAAACAGTGGACTGCGCAGATACTCTGAATGTGCAAAGACTACTCAAAAGCAAATAGGTGTTAATCAAGATGATGATTGGTCGATTCATGAAAAGGTCTATGTACAAATGAGCTCGACTTAGCTTCACCCGAAGGTTACTAGTCACCAGCACTGCGAAGAAGTGCGAGCTCGTTGCTGGTGGCTCGCACTCCACATCTATCAAAGTCAGCCGCCCCGAAAGATGGGAGTTTTGAGCAACTGTCAAGCAATGCTGCGACGACCAACAAGATCAAGTCTAGTAGCAATCACATTCCGTTTCCGTCATAGCTAGGATCATGATCCGGCCCACATAGTGGAAACCGAACCACGACTCCGCAATCCTGGGATGAAGAGAGCCAAGGTCCACGAGAGCAAGAGGTGAGGGAGCAAGGGAGGGAGGAGGAAAGAGGATTAATGAGGAGCGGATCGCCATCTTGTCAAGTCTTCCATTGGCACATCGTTCTCCCCAAGACCCAGCTCGGGATCAGGATCTTTCTGAGGGTTGGCTCCCGGCGAAGAGCCTCGCCAAAATAGAAAAACCCCGACAGAACTACGGCCAGATCGGGTTGCGGCCCGATTCTTGCCGAGGCATCGCGTGACTCCATTACCTAGTGTGGTTATTATCGCTGCAGCAACAGTACAGGCACCCGTGATGAGGGCAGCCTTAATCGCGTCGGACACCATGGTGACCAACACGATAAAGGAAAAGGGGGGAAAGGTAAGATCAAAAGGAAATAGTACTTATCTTTGATTTGGTAGATTTACGCGAGGAGAGAAAAAGAGAACAGATGGGCAGACTGCATTTGACGTGGGAAATTCACAACTGGAGGAAGCTGCAGCCATTGTGGAAACTGCCATTGCTCAAGACATTCGAGGAAGCCTCGAAGTGGATTTTACATCAGAATATGATAGGGCAGTTACAGCAAAGGTAAATCAATAAAATGAGTGAAAGCCATGAGCATCTACCGTTAATGTATACATGATCCCAAAACCCTGCCAGTTGACATATTTCAATTGCATTTTATATGCATCTATCCAACAACATCTAGGTCATACTAGCCGCAGAACAAATATAATTTGCCCCGTTTCGAGCCTTGACCCCAGCCCTTCACCAATCCAGCCTAGAATTATAATGAATCTGACGGGGATGAATAAGATCCTGCAAGGGAAGGTTCGAAGGTTGTCTGCCCAAACATGCCATGACTAATTCTTCAGCTTTATACGACCTCGGGAATCACGGGTAGTGAGTTCAAATTTTGTGCATGTCTATCCCAATAACTGCGAGACTATCCACTCAGAACAGAGCCATTGTGCTTTAGTGATCTCTGCCTAGCATTTTCCCTTGACCAACAACACAGCCGCATCATGGCTCTCCAAGGAGGCATTATACTTAGTCTTCACACAGCCCAAATCCTTACCAGTCCAAGCATCAATAACCCGATATGCATGATGACCCTTAAGCTCCGGGATCTCGCTCCATCTCGCAGTGCGAGTAGAAGTCGTATCCTCAGAGTTCAGCATAAGCACCAGCGTGCCCTCTAAAGTAGATGACGCACCAGACCAATATTCTGCTGGATGGACTGGGTCGAAAGTCCAGTCGGAGTTGTATCCCCACTTGTAAGGATGGGCAGGACTGCCAATAACAGGGTCTTGGTTGAATTCAAGAAGATACTTGTTCTTCAGAATGGCCAAGTGATCATCGTTTATAGAATCGAGCGTTAGATCTGTCAGTATATCTTGCCATGAGAACAGGACATTCAAAGAGATCACATACCGCCGTGCCAATAATCAGAGGGGACTTCATGACAGCCCAAAGTGCAAAGTGGGCCCTATTTTCCTCGATAGTAAGATCCCCATTACCAACCTCCAACATGTCCGGGTCGGGATGACCCCAGAAATTGACGTAGTTCATTAAGAAGCTATTCTCGTTGGCAATTTGCATAATACGGGCCCACTCCGCTGAATACAGTGTCAGCCACTGGCCTTCCACTCCATTATCAGTCAAATAACTTACCGGTGATATCGCCAGATATGCGCCACGAGTTTCCAGTTCCATTGCCCCAGGTATTCACGTCGGCTTGACCCCAGCCACAAAGTGAATAGAAGATCGTCCGGTCAACGTTGAGCAGTGCATCGCGCATTGTAGTATACCGCTTGTGTGTATTCGATGTTTTCCAGTCATACCCTTCTGGGGCGGGATTGGTAATATCAGGACAGGTGCCATTAGGGTAGTTGCCATTGCCATCAGGGACACAGTAGGTATATGTATCTGTCCAGTTACTGGGGACACCGCAATTGTCATATTTGAGATCTGCAGATTTTAGTATTTGGTAGAAACAGATTAACCGGAATAGAATAAAACGTACAGTCAACGCCCCACTCGGCAAAAGACTGCGCATCGACTGTCTCGTATCCTAGGCTAGCTGGATATCCAGCACAGGTAACCTCACCAGCACCTAGCATATATCAGATATCGGATATGAATTTCGATCAGCGTGGAGAAGATTAGGGTGTACTAACTGCTATAGATACCGAATTTCAGTCCCAAATCATGGACTTTCTTTGCAACACCAGAAATACCATCGGGGAACCTGGATGGATCAGGAATCATGCGATTTGTGCTCTTGTCGCGGGTGTTCTTGATGCTCCAGCAGTCATCGACTAGGAAGGGTCAGTGATTGGAACCATTTTGTATGCAGATAAAAGTTCGTACTGTTTATGTATTCATAACCCAGATCCTTCAGTCCAAGATTGACGGCCTCATTGGCGGCGGTGACGACCTTGGTAGAATTGATATCACATCCGAATGCATTCCAGGAATTCCATCCTAAAGCAGGTAATCGGCCCTATTTTGAGTCAGTATTTCTGTGATTTCTTCAGAATCACCAAGAAGAACATACGATATCATTCTTCCTAACCAGAGCATTTGCCGCTGGTAGGAAAGGCAGCGCAAGAGTGAGAGTCAATGGCCCTAGCATGACTTTGAATTGTATCTTGTTTCTTTTTCTGTACCAATTGACTAACTCCTGTAAACCTATGGGCCTTTATAAACCCGGCCAAGTGCGGGGAAGAATCAATGGCACCATGTCACCCTGGTTAAATTGACAATATACTAGCAGTGCCGATCATGACAGTCGTACGATACAGTAGTATCGCTTACATGCATAAATAGAGGGGATTGTTCTATATCCTCCGTACGGAGTACCCAATGGATAAACGTACCTTTCGATAATTTCCTGCCTGAGGTTTCAGTACCGTCTTTCAATGTTCCTAATTGGGGTAAACAGGGACGGAGACGGACACGGGGGAGTGGGGGAAAAGATCCAAACCAGCATAATAAGGAGAATATGTCAAAATAAGAGGGAAGGCGCATTCGGGGAACGCTCCTGTTCTTGCATACTATGACATCAGGTCTCTGATGGTCGCTCCTTCAATGCAGATCAGTGCTAGAAAAGAGCATATACAATAAAAGCACACTACAGTGTCATATATAAAAGGAAACTGTTTAGCTCTAACAACCATCATGATACATATCTATCGTAAAATCATTAGTCGTACAATATACACCACCATGCTTCCACCCAAATGCATATTAAAAAGAAGTGCGCTTCACTTCGAAAAGAAAGAGAGGGAGAGACGATCATACAAGCGGCTATTGCTTTCCCAGGATCAAGGAACGGGCCTGGCGGGGATCTGTTCCGAGGACAGTGATGAGATACTCGATGCTAGCTTCAGAAGCCAAGCGGCGTTTCTCATCCTGGAACTCCGTGTTGCACGCATCCCACGTCGCGTTCCGTTCTTGACTTAGGACTGTCTTGGCGCGAATTTTAAACGCCGCACTGACCGGCCGGTGGTCAGAGGCGCGAACCTCATGTCGTCGGTAATCGAGCTGCTTGACACGGCCCAGGCCACGGTATAGGATGCGGTCGCACCAGGCGGGAGAGCGTTTCTTGTCACTGGAGTCATACTCGTCCGTGCCCACGTCGTACTTGTAGGTCGGGGCGAAGGTGATGGGTGACTCGGTGAAGGAGCGCAGGCGGAAACCGGGGTTCTTCCGCCGGGAAGCAAGTAGCTGGTCTCGGTCCAGGAGTTTTGGTAGGTTGTTCTGACGAACTGCGTCGATGATCACATTTCGAGGGATTGCGTCGATTCGGTAGTTCAGATCTCCGTTCAGAATGCACACTTCATGGTCCATGATCATGGAGCCATCACCACCACTGGCGAACTGATCTGTCCGCAAGGTCATGCTATTTTCCGCAGGCAGGGACTCGGCCTCTAGGATCGCAGCAATATCATTATTTCGGTTTGCGGTCTGGGTTTGGCCGGCCGCCAAATGGCAGTTCACAAAGCACATCGAGCTGTCGTCCAGGACGAAGCGCAAGACAAGGGCACCCTAATTCAATTAGATAAAAGCCATAGAAAAGACCGGGGACATCACAAACCTTGTTTCCATGTAAACCGCCCATCCCGCGCTTAATCTCCGAAGCACTGACGTTTTTGATATTATGGCGTTCCTTGTGTTTAACGAAAACGCAAGTAAACAGTCCCACCATGTTCGCAGAATGCAAAAGAACGTATGATTCCTCGAGAGGCATGCATTCGTGAAGAGTACGAGTAAGATGATCGATCCATACTCGATACTGACGACTCATGTGTTCCTTCTCGCCGTTCTCTTTCTTTTTACTACCAAGCAGCAAGCTCTCTGTGGCGATGTCAGCGAACATTCACATAGGGAAAAAAAATAAAAATTTATGACTTACTAGCTGTGATTTTCTTATTCTCCAGATCAACCAACTCCTGGAACCCAAATATCACGATCTCAGGCGGGTCTTCGGGAGTGACTGCATTTCGGATGAAATCTGACGTTCGCACACTGCCAGGGGTAGAAGCTCCCGCGTTCCAAGTCAAGACGACAGCCTTGATTTCTCGGAAGTTGCAGAACTCCACATCTCTGGCGTGCATCCGCGCATCTACCATACGTTAGTGGAAGCCATCAACGGATGAAAACAATATTTCACTTACCCAACCAATCATCCTCGAGCATTCCATCCCAGAGGCGAATGCAATTATCAGTGCCGAGAGAAGTCACCTGCAGGCGATTCATGGTCCATACGCTGCTCATGTCTAACACGAAGCTGGATACGGGACTGTCGTGGGCACGCCAGTCTTTCTTCACAGTCCACGGGTTGGTGGACACATCGTAAACGTAGATCATGCCGGTTTTATACGCAGCCCAAAGATAGTCTCCGACAAATCCAAGGCAGTTGATTTTGTACACACTGACGTTGACCACCGCCAAGCAAGTAAAATCGGTTGAGGAATACACAGTAACCTTGCCGTCTGCGTGTCCCAAATATACCCGACCTCCATCTCGCGTGGTATAGGAACCGGAGGTCACATCGCCTGAGTGCTGAAGACCGAGAGGTCGTTTGAAGACCTTGAATGAGATATCATCCCGTGCATTAGGGCGATATACATGGACGTCTTTCCCTGCTGCCAGCCACAGCTTGTCATCAACTACCATAGAGAATGTGTGGCCTCGGGCTACACGTTCGGAAGGGCTGTGGTAGCTGTATTGCAAGTTAGGTGTGCCGGTCTCGTCTGGCAACCAAACAAGCAGCCGGCCTTCGTCATCAAACGTCCATATTTCTTTCTTATGTCGCAAGATTTGGATGACTTCTCGGCGGGAGGGGTATGCGCGGGTTGCCACGATGGATTGGCTCGGGATATCGACTTCATGAAGATCTCCAGCGCTGGTACCGAGCCAGATGCGCTCGCCCTCGTCTTCAAGACCTTTCCCTGGCTTGAAAGCAAGAGATAAACTTTTCACAGTCTCGCCGTGGCTGAGACTCATAACTTGGTCACCAGTTGTAAGATCCCATACCCGAGTCAGATACCCGGTCGTGCACACATACTTGCCACACACAGCCAGCAAACGGGTATCATACTTCGTCAAGATATCTTTCGGTCCAGATTTAAAGCGTGGGGGTCGACGGTTAGCTTTTGAGGCATCGGGATAGTCGGTCCGTGAGATAGCTGGCTCTTCAGCTTGCTCTTCTTCCTCCGTGTCTGTACGCACCACGCGCCGCTCGGGAAGAGAAGAAGACAGGTGAGATTCGCGGGGTATAGAGGGTTGCCGCTGGATTGGTTTTGGGGCTGAGGATTCGCTAGCACGCGGGAAAGCAGGTGCAGATCTGGCAATCGGTGTCAGCTGCGCAGGGGTGCTTAGATGCCTGGGAGACTCTCGCACGGGGGAGACTCCACTTCGGCGGGGAGCCCCAGAGGGTCGAGGAGGAAGCCCTGGGCGGTCGTAGGGAATATCACTGGCTCGGAATTTCTGCGCCGAAAGAGGGGTAGCAGTGGCAGCAGACATCGGAGCGTCTACGGGAGCAGATGGAATCTGCACCATCAAGGGCTTGGACGCCCGTGAGGGCTCTGGGCCAGGAGGGGTCCTTGAGAATCTCATCTCTCTAACGTCATGCCTGGCACTCGCAGACGGAACAGGCGATCGTTCATCGAATGAACGTCCAATCGGTGGCTCCGTCGTTGGCCGAGCTGGTGCTGGCCGAGCTGGTGCCGGCCTAGCACTGCTCTTCTCAGTAGATTGCGGCTTCGGGATATGCTTCTCCGGGCTCCCAGGAGGGGTGCTAAAAGGTGAAACACTTCGATCGGGTGATGCTCGTCCTGATCGAGGATTCAACGTGCTGGTGTCCGAGTGAGAAAACATAGCCGGTTTCGCCGGGATTTTGGGCTTTGATGCGCGGTTAGCTGGGGGTGGCAACGAGGCGCTTTTTAATTTCCGGTCCGCCGGACTCCCAGTGAGATTGACGCGGAGAGACCCAGGTGACGCCCGAGGCATTGCATCCCCTGCATTAACAGATGGTCCGAACTTCGGTATCGGGGAGAGCGGGCGAGGTGGTGCCGGCGAGACGGACATCGATTCTCGCGGGCGATGGCCTGGACTCCGTGTCTTGCGGCTCTCACCATGCGGAGTCCAAACTTCATCGCGATCTTGTCCGCGCGGCGGCGATTGAGGCGACTGTACTGTCAAGGTTGGCGGTAGCTGTGGCGATGAACGATGGAAGTTCATAGAGATGGGCCGGCCATATCGTCTGCCGGAGAACCCACGGTCCCGGAAGTTCTCACCATTCGACTGCTGAAGCGGGTTTTGTCTCTCCTCAGCCGGGGTCCATGGGGAATGTGGCCGGGGCAAATCGAGCGAAGCACGGCTGGAGGATCTGAGGTCATCGCTAGGCTCCGGGGTTGCCCGTAAATGCGTTGTGGAAGTGTGCGGGCTGGCAGCTACAGCAGAGGGAGCTCTGCGGTGAGAAAGATTCTCAAAGTGAGACAGCAAGGAGGACACCGGTCTCTGTGGCTGCGTTCATGTTAGTTCATTGTGTGCAACAAAACAGTTACGTATGCATACAGTGGGAGGAGCGTCATCATTGTTGTCCAGCTGTTTCCCTGTGCCGGCCATGGCCATTATCACGGATCCGTCGCCGAGACCAGCTGGAGGAATGGGTCATAGACTTGGAGATATCTCCTGGGGGTCGAATAGTGGCGCGGAGGCAGTAGAGTAGGTGTTCGTGGGTACGGAACTGAGGCTACAGGGATATCGTGGGGCTCGGAGTATGAAGAGAGGAGACAACGTAAGCGGCGCAAAGGCCCAGTAAAAGAAGACGGAGCTTGGCCGTCAAGAGTTCGAGGAATTCCGAGGGATATCCAGGAGTATAAAAGGGGGTGAAAGGCGAAAGTCGATGAAATGGAGTGGCGGGGAGGAAAGTGGAGGGAATCACGGGAGTTGGCGATCACTTTGTGTCTGAATTTCTTCGGACTTGAGCATCGACATCTCGCACTTGGCCGTTACTTTTCTTTCGCATTTCATAGCCATGTGGTAAGTCTGCTTCTTGCGATATTCAAGAGAACCCTCATGCTCAAGCTTCCCCCAATCCCCCTGGTCCAAAATTCTGATAGCTAATACAATCTCCCCGCTTTGCAGTAAACACATTCTGAACGCCCAAGTGGCCATCCGCTCGCACTGCTGTACGCTCGAATCGACCTCGCATTTGATCACAGGGGATTGACTGAAGAGATCTAGGCCGAAAATGGTTTGATTGCGCCGAATGTCACCAAGAGAGCGAGTCGCACATGCTCGAGAAGAGCGCCGAGATGGTACGCCCCTATTCTCCGGTTAGCGCAAGTTTAGCAGTCTGACATTCCATGGGGTAGATATTTGCATGCAAGAAGTGCAAGAAGTGTTTCCGCAAGGACGCTGCTGAGTTCGATGAGACGTATGCAAGGAACGGTTCGAAATCCAAGTGGCAGCGTGCTAATCTTGCTTTCAGTGACGAATACTGCCCTCACTGTGATAATCACTTTGTCATTGAGGCACGCGAGCCCGAGGCACGACTACACGTGGAAGGTGACGATGCTCGTATGGACAACCGGTATGTCGAGCACATAAGATCTTCTAATTGGTAGATGCTGACCATATCAAGCATGCTTAAGGACGAGCGTGTTGCGCGCGACAAGGAGCGCTCCCTCTTCAGTATTAGAGATGTGTCGGACCGCATGGGCTAGACTGTGCATTTTGGGGAAGAAAAAGACAATTGGCAGGCGCAATTTCATGATGTTGACGATTTGATGGTTACTGTTTCTGGCAATAGTTCAAGGCAGATGGAAATTCCCTTTGCATCAATACCCTTTTCTGCGTGTACAATATACAATACGAAAGAAACCGGGAGATGTTGTTTTAAACTTCATGATTTTGGATTCTCGTCAAGGAAGAGACCCAACGCTACTGTAAATTGAAACAAATCAACGATCCATTCACCTCTTAGGCTCTGAATCCTTCTAAGTCTAGCACTTATTCGGTCGACTCGCCGCCACCCGGCCGGGTGAGGATAGCCGTGGTGGTCCCTGCCCGGGTCTTCTTCTTGGCCGCTTCCTCCTGCTTCTCTGTCTCGATGCTCTTCACGTACGACTCGATCTGGTCATCTGGGAGCATCTCAAGAGTCTTACCGGGCGCCATGATGGCGACCTCGATGTTCTTAGCACCCGTCTGCACAACCTCAAGCAGAGACTTGATGGTCAGCTGGATTGTCTGCTCACGGTCCATGTCCTCCTGGTGGTTGCGCTCAAGGAATTCGCGGACGGTCTTGCTGGAACGACCGATGGCGTTGGCTTTCCTGTAGCGAGAGAAGAGAGATTAGTACTCATTTGATATTAAAACGTAAGCTCGGAAAACACCTACCAGGCCGAGTAGATTCCAGATGGCTCGGTCTGGTACAGTCGTGGGATGGAGTCATTCTTGTCAAATCCAACCACCAGCGTACTGATACCAAATGGACGCACACCACCACTCTGTGTGTATCTCTGCTGAACACCAGCAATATATTTCGTAATATACTCGATGCTGGCGGGGTCCTCGACGGTCAGGCGGTGGGACTGAGCTTCTAAGCGGGCCTTGTCGATAAGGATGCGGGCATCGGCGTTCAGTCCAGCAAAGGCGAGACAGGCGTGGTCATCCACCAGGGCGATCTTGGAGGGAGTAATGCGGGTATCTTGGAGCTTGAGGGCGGAACGCTTTTCGCAACCGAGGACGACGATATCCTTGCCTTTGACACCAACAGCGCAAGTTCCTAAAATCACCTGTCATCAGCAAATTGTGTCTTCTGATGAAGAAAATGGGAGCGACGGCAGAAAATAGAGCAGAGAAAGCTGCCAGGGAAGCAAATAACGGCGATCTTACCTCGCTTCACAGCCTCCATGGCATATTCAACCTGGAAGACGTGTCCATCGGGACTTGGGGGAGGGTTAGAAAACAAACTCTGGAGCTGAAGTGTAGCTTGAAGGCCTCATACCTGAATACTGCGATAAGTTAGCATGATACTTTCGTCCTGGTCAGGAGCAAAGGGAGCTGGACGTGGGGAGCTAGCTTACCTGAAAGAGCTCGGTCGTATCCGGACATTGTGAATCAAGGAGGGGTGGACGAGCGGTGATTAAAGGTTGCTGTAAATAAACAGTTTAAAGGAAGCAATCAGGTAGAATAAGGGCAATGCAGAGTGTCAAGTAGCTGAGGTCAATTGGGTTGGAGCAATGACGGGTTCCGGGCGGTGGACGCGAAAGCCTACGGCTGCCTCAAGCGCCAACCCTGTACTTGCGTTAAGTATGGACTCGCCATAGTAATCTCATGTACCTTTGCAGTTGACCTATTTTCCAACAGTCTTCCAACGAAAGTGAATCATATACTATTGAATATTGTTTCCTAGGAAGAGAAAGACTCAAATTAGTCTTGAATTCATTTAGGAATCAGTCAAAATAGTCCACTTATAAGACTTTACCCTGTACATGTCGACAAATATATAAGAACACCGATGTATCTACTAGAATTTTATATAGTCAAACCATTTAGATAACGAGAATACATATGAAAGAAAGTATAGACACAATGATTTTTTTGCATTCACAGTGCTTCGACCCCGAAGAGATGCTCGATTCGATGCCCAAGCTTCAAAGTAAATCCCCAACACCCCAAACGGAGTCCCAGTATATCCCCACCCAGATCAAGACCGTGAATTCTCCGACGCTTCCCATGACCAAAGAGTGCAGAAAGGGAGCAAAATATCTAAAATGCAATGCCAAAAGCAGGGACCCAACGCAAATGTGTCCATGCCTGACAATAAACCAGAGATGGGAACATTCGAAAAATACATGCACCACACACCCCTACAAGGGGGCTTATTCCCCTCGAAAGATAAAAAACAACCATATAGCGCAAGATGAAAAAAATCACAAATATGGGGGGAAAAAGAACAAAAAAACAAAAAAAAACAGACCAAAACCCAACGATAAAAAAGCATCACGCAAAAAAGCACAGGGCGGCGAAGGCGAGAGAAAGAAATCCGAAATCTTCGACGCTAACCCGCCTGCTCCTTCCAACCCGATGCACCAAAACCGCAGAATCCCTTATACAAATGCGTATCAACGAATATCAACCAACGCAGAACCCCGCCACAATGCAGGGTTGCAATATGGACAACATGAGCGTGAGCGCCCAGTTCGTGAGTGGGGCGTGAAGTAGGTACAACTAGACCCATATTTAAGCGGGCGACTTGTTGGCACCGGAGCCGTTGCGACGAGAGTGGGGGTCATCAGATACCGTCAGACCACCGAGGCCACTCGACAAGAAGGCGAAGGGGTCACTAGCACCATCGGTACCGTAGAAGGCACCGTTCGAAGCACTGGTGGAAGGAACACCGTGGTCCGCACCAGTGAAAGCGGCCTGAGTGGCCGGGTTGGCGAAGGAGGCAGCCGAGTGCGAGGTGGTGGAAGAACCGTAGCCCGAGTTCATCTGACCCATGGGAGGGTACGCACCGGGGGTGTTGTTACCCAGTCCACTGGAGGGCAGAGTGTAGTTGTTGGGTGGGCCACCGAACTGCTGGCTGAAACCACCGAATCCGCCGGCAGTAGAGGCGAACGGAGCTGGGGCAGGGGTGCTAGCCATCGAGTTGGGCCCCATATTGAATTGCGACGGTGGATCCATCGGGGATGGGAATGCCGAGTCTGCCACGACGGCAGCGCCCGAGCGAGGGGCACCGCAGCGTAGACAGTTGATGTTCTTCGCAAAGTTGTGGTAGCCACAGCCCTCAGAACCACACTTCCAGTCACCAGCGCGGAAGGGGACAACGCCGCCGTTGCCTCCCATACCACGCGAGTGACCACCACCCATACCGTGACCGCCGTGGCCCATGTGAGGAGGCATCATTGATGGAGGGCCGTAGCCGTAGTTTCCGTAGTTCATTGGGTCGGGTGCAGCCGCCATGGCGGGGAACGAGCAGCGGAAGCATGCTGTGCGGCGCTGGAAGTTAGAGAAGCCGCAAGACGGGCAAGTCCAGTCACCAGGACGGGGGCGGTTCTTGGAGGGTGGGAAAGGAGTGAGGATCTCGGCGGCCCGGTCCAGAACCCGGCTGGAAGAGGGAGAGACCTCAATCGCCTTTTCGTTGAGCGCACGGCCGTTCATGCACAGGCTTTCAGCAGCCTAGTAAACAGTTAGTAGGCAAAACATAAGGATAAAACATAGGAATTTCCGTATCATAGAACAGGCAAAAGAAAATCAAGATGGAAACTCACCTCCTCGTGGGAAGAGAAGACGGCAAAGCCAGTGCCAGTGGGTTTGTGCTGGTCTGGCGTCCGCAGAGTCCAGAAGGCGATGGGACGACCGCCGAACTGGGTGAACCAGCTCTCCAACTCAGACTGAGTGGTATCGTGGGGCAGGCCACTAAGGTGCAGGACCTTGCTCCGCTCTGCCAAAAAGGCCCGAACGTCGGCATGAGCATCCATAGGACGAGTGAGGATCTCAGGGTGTTCCTGGGGCGGCTGCGACTTGCGAATCAAACCACGAAGCACGCGGGCGAGAGTAACCGATTCCTCCATGGCACGGCGTGGTGAAGCGGGGGCCAAAGCTTGCAAGTGGAAAGGAAGGTTGTGCTTAATCGGGGCGGACGACTGAACGGGCTCGACCTCGAGGGCAGCGCAGATGTTGGAGAGCGAGCTGGGACCGAAAGGCAGCGACTCGGGGTGATGGGTCTGCCAGCGTTGATATTCAGTTCGCAGGTCGAAAGTGCGGGAATGCTGCAGGTATGCGGGCAGCACGACGGCCTTGTCGCGGGCCTCGCGGGGCAGCTGCACCCGCAGATCCCACGAGTCCAACGTCACAAAAGCAAACTCGAGGTGTTTGCTAGTGAGGTGTTCCTGGGCGAAGGCGTCGAATCGGGAGATGGCGTCCCGGAAAGTACCTGCGGAGCGAACGTGTTCCCATGTCAAAGTGGTCAAGCTCGCTTCAGAGAATTGTCAGCCACAAATTGATTCCTAGCAAAACCCAATGCAATCCAAGGTTGTTATCAAGGCGATCTTACTGCAAAGCGGGGTGATTGGGGTATTGACGGGCTTGACGAGCACACTTTCACGGTGCAGCTAAACAATTGGGAAGAAAAGGTGTCAGCTTTCGGGTTCGCCTCGGGAGTAAATTGAATGTTGGGTAGACGGTTGGGGGGGAACGGACTTCCTCGCAGGTCTTGGTGTCCAACAGGATCCATCCTAACTCAATGACCTCAGCCGAGTCCTTGGTGACATATACGCCATGTTCGTCACAGGTGGTTGCAACGTGGATGACGATGTATCGATCCAGCTTGGGGGTTGGTGCTGAAACGGCCGCCATCGCTGACTTGTCCGGTGCCAACGGAGCGGCAAGGGAATCCCGGGGGAAGATGGGGGGGAAAATGTCTCTGCGGGAAAAGCAGAAGACAAAGACAAGGCCGGAGAAGAGAGTGGTAAGAATAGAGGAGAAAGCCCGGGGGAGGAGAGAAGGGAAAGGGGG
>JASJUN010000633.1:0-14762 GCA_035048945.1 Penicillium sp. E22 | reverse complement strand
CTTATATAGAGCGCATTGGGGTCCTCCTATTTTCCTTTCTCTCTTTCTGATCCCACTTCTTTTCGTGATTCGACACAAAATGAGCGAAAAATATGAGGAAAAGCCCGAAGCCATGGGCAAAGAGTTCAGCGATGAACTCTCGCCCGAGGAGCGCCAGCACGAGATCGAGACACGCGACCTGCAAAGCCACCAGTACCTCGCCAACGAATCACTTCACGACCGGATAGCCTTCGCACAGATACCAGTGCACATAAAGAGCCCTCGCATGCTAGTCATCGTGCTGGGCGTGTTCGCAGCTTTTAGCGGCATGCTCAGTGGATTGGACCAGTCGGTGATCTCGGGTGCGCTGCCTGGTATCCGCAAGCATTTTATCGCGTCAGGCGAGTGGGCGAGCCTGGACGACCCGAAATTGGCGACTGATATTTCGCTGATTTCTTCACTGATGCCGCTAGGCGCAATGGCCGGCGCGCTCATGATGACACCGCTCAATTACTACTTTGGTCGCCGCAACTCAATTATCATCTCGTGTTTGTGGTACACACTGGGAGGAGGACTTTGTGCCGGCTCCCGCACTGTGAGCATGCTGTTTGCTGGCCGATTCATTCTGGGCATCGGCATAGGAATCGAAGGCGGCTGTGTCGGTATCTATATCTCAGAGTGTGTGCCACCAGAGGTCCGTGGTAATCTGGTATCGGTGTACCAGCTGATGATCGCATTCGGAGAGATCATTGGATACGCGGCCGGTGGCGTATTCTTTGAGGTCAAATCAGGCAGCTGGCGCTGGATGCTGGGCTCGTCCCTCTTGTTCTCGACGATCCTCCTTGTAGGCATGTGCTTCCTGCCGGAATCACCGCGTTGGTTGGTTTCCAAGGGCAAGTACGGGCGCGCGTGGCAGGTGTGGAAGACGCTGCACAACATGGCGGAGCCGAGAGGCCTGGACGAGTACGTCGCGATGGAATTGACGGTCAAACATGATGTCGAGCGGTCCGCCAGCGAGAAATGGTACCAGAGGTACCTGGAAGTCTGCAGGGAGCCGCGAAACCGACGGGCGCTCGTCTATGCCACGGCCATGATATTTTTCGGACAGATGACGGGCATCAATGCGGTGATGTACAACATGTCAAACTTGATGGCCAAGATGAATTTCAATGACCGCGACTCAGTCCTGATGTCGATGGTGGGCGGTGGCGCGCTGTTCTTGGGAACGATTCCTGCCGTGTTCACCATGGACAAGTTCGGACGACGCGTATGGGCACAAAACATCCTCATGTTCATCGTAGGCATGGTGCTGGTGGGTGTCGGCTATCTATACACAAACAATGGTGTCGATTACTTCAATGAGCACAAGACAATTGCCCTGGGGCTGTTTTTCTCCGGTCTAATACTATACATGGGTTTCTTCGGTGCCTATTCGTGCCTGACCTGGGTAGTTCCAGCGGAGAGCTTTGGTTTCAACACCCGCAGCCAAGGCATGGCAATCTGTTCCGCATTCCTGTATTTGTGGTCATTCATCGTGACATACAACTTCGAGGGGATGCAGAAAGCCATGACCTACACCGGCCTGACGATCGGGTTTTTCGGCGGGTTGGCCTTCCTGGGCTTCTTTTACCAGCTGTTCTTCATGCCCGAGACCAAAGACAAAACCTTGGAGGAGATCGACGAGTTGTTCCTGATGCCGACGAAAAAGCTAGTGGCGCTGAACACGAGCAATATGCTCAAGCTCTTCCGGCGGCGACAGAAGCCGGAGCAGGTCGACACCAACAACGCCTAAGACCTGGACTTTCCACGCAACGGGGCCAATGTTCATGTTACCAACAAAGAGCGATAAAGCTACTCAAGTGGAATGTAATGATAGGATGTGGACCAACCGACTGCCCATCTGTTTTGAAGACTTGTTGAAAGATCGTTAGTGCTAAATTTGGCTTCATTGAACATTATGAGAAACGCGTTTGCAAAGTTAAATGTATTGCCTGACAGTGAAATTCTTCTTGTCTTGTGTAGTCTTTCAGTTGTATAATAATTATAGGAAATAAAGTGGTCACGGTGACCTCCCCCAATTACAGGAGCTGAGGGAGGTCACCGTGGCCGGTTTTAGTGTGGGTACCCTGGCTTGGCATAAGTAGTAACCTCCCTCAACTGGGTGCCCATAAAAAGGTTTGACAACAAGGGTATCCGTGCGGGCGAAGGTAAGCCTTCTCACTTCGTTCGTTTCAGGGCATTCGTTTCAGGGCACAGCTTCAAATAGCTTCCGTATCAAACCTGTATGGTCTCCAAGGGTTCTAGAATGTTGATCCAGCAAACAAGCCAAACAGACGGATGCCTGCTTGATTGGAGACATGGCAAAAATTGGGATCCCCATTCTGCCAACCACTTGCACTCCAGAGTGACCACTGCGAGCGAGCGAGTTGTATAGAGACAGTACTAGTGGGTAATGTTTCTTTGCTTCTTGTAACAGGCTTGGCCTTTTAATAGGGGATTAGCATCTGCTGAACTGACTAGTCGTGATCATGCTGATGTTGGATCCGTTAGAGACTTCAAACGCGGATGATGACTGCTAGTCCGTATTATCATAGATCATCTGTGCTAAAAGGCAGCTCACCACAGCAGAGCTACAGAGTGCTCTTACATTTAAACTTGGCCAGTCTGAATTCGACGAGGAAAACCTTCCAGAGATAGTCGATATAGTCTTATTATGCGCAGGTCTGGTAACGATTGATGAAAAAACCGACATCATTAGATTGGTTCATCACACAACACAGGCATACTTTGAGCGAACCTGGACCCACTGGTTCCCTACTACACATTCTGTGATTGCAACAATATATGTGACTTATTTGTCATTCGATTCATTCCATATAGGCTCTTGCTCCACTAATGATGAGTTTGAAGCAAGGCTATACCAGTACCCTCTTTACTCCTATACAGCTCAATATTGGGGCTATCACAGCCGGGCGCAAGCAATCGATGAAGAATTGGTCATGCAACTTCTTAATGATATGCCCAAATTAGACGCGTGTGCGCAAGCAATTTTAGCGAAGAAGCGGTTCGGTCACATTAATTACAGTCAGCAGGTTCCTAAGCAGGTTAGGATTCCATCTAACGTCATCTTTCGGGTTGGAACGTGAGACGCAGCTGTTGATGAAGGATGGAAATCAGGCCGATATTAAGGATTCATTTGGAAGAACTCCATTGTCATGGGCAGCACAATATGGCCGTCTCGAAATAGTCCAGCTCTTGCTGAAGGAAGGCGGCAATTTGAATAGCAAGGACAGGAATTGTCAGACTCCACTATCGTTGGCAGCATCAAACGGTCACAAAGAAGTGGTCCAGCTCCTGCTAGGGAAGGAGGCTGACCCAGACTCGAGAGATATAGATGGCAGAAGTCCCCTATCATGGACAGCATCCAATGGCCACGAGACGATTGTCCAAGTCTTGCTAGAGTCTGGTGTTGACCCAGATTCTGAGAGTCAATATGGACAAACTCCACTCCTGTGGGCATCTTTATGCGGCTTTGAGGCTATTGTGCATATTTTGTTGGAGCATGGTGTTAAGCCAGACTCCAAGATGAAGAATGGGATGACACCTCTATCATGGGCTGGTGCAAATGGCCATGAAGCAGTGGTTCGACTCCTATTGGAAAAAGGTGCTGACCCAACCTTTGAGGACCAATATGGTAAAACTCCAACCTTGTAGACTGCAGAAGGTGGCAGTGAGGCAGTTCAGAGGCTCCTGGTAGCATATCACGTAGATTAGCAATAACCCCTCCCCCCCCCACGGGGGGTTTCGTACCGTAACCTGAACGTTCTTGAACATTCATTGGCTTTTACGACGCACAGTGGAGTGAAAGAGTGATCTATTGAGATGTAGTCTATTTGATACTTACATATTCATGAGCTTTGTGGAAGGTCAGAGTCTCGATAAAACCTGGGAATCTTATGATGAGGATACAAAAGCCCATGTCGCTAACCAGCTCAAGGAATATCTCCGCGAACTTCGGCAAATCAGCAACGGGAACTACATAGGCTCGGTTGATTCCGACCCCGTTACCGATCCGATCTTAGAGAGTTATCACGTCAACGGTTAATAGTGACTACACCGGTATATGCACGAGTGCCAATACACATTTTCAGGACCGTTTGACTCTGAAGAAGCCTTCAATAACGCAGTTATTGATGCCTATCAATCCAAGGCGCCAAAACGTCAAATCAAGAATTTCTTATCTGGTATGCTGTGCCAAAACAAACACCAGATCGTGTTCACCCACGGAGACCTACGTCTCCAGAATATCATGGCCAACGACGGATCTGTCAACGGGATTCTGGATTGGGAGTTTAGTCGCTGGTATCCCGAATACTGGGAATTTTCAAAAGCTCTCTATGTCTGTAAGTGGCAGAATGATTGGACTGACTACCTAGTACGGATCCTTCAACCCTATTATGCTGAATATGCGGTTCATTCATTCTTGACTGAAACCTTGTGGTGATCTTCATCTATCTTCGTTCATGTACTCTCCCTCACGCACCAGTTTCATTTCCAGGAATACGTATAGACTCCATAGTTCCCAATATGACAAGGATTTATGGAGAAACCGTGTGGGGTGGGCTTGTGGATCATTTCGGGCACTACCCGAACCTTATAAAAAGGTGGATCGGACGATTCCGACGTTACATATACGGAGTGCATATTGTTCTATGATAAAAGTTTATAGGAGTGAACAAATATCTAGCTTGGCAATAAGAACTGAGCTCTGTCTACGGATGCCTTGAATTAGAAGGAACTCACGGGTCTGTAGATGATCGGATCACCAGTAAGTACTAATGCCTCTCTACCTTTGCACATGTGAGGGTGGATTTCTTTCAGCGTCAGTCAATCGGAAAGGGTAAGACAGTCACATTGTGATTATAAGACTGGAGGATCATGTGAAAGACAAGTTCGGTCTTGCACTGACGAAGAAATAAAGCTTGCTCTCTGGCCCATATTTCGTACCTGTCGGAGCTGGACAGTGCTATCCCGGAACCCTATCATTGTTCCCAATTACCCCCTCGGGAACGGGTATCTTGTTTGACGACTAATAACAGTGGACAATCCGGATTGTCACTTGATAGCCTTTCTTTTGATGGCATTTGCCGCGGTGGGTCTCCGAAGCCCTCAATGCTCGGGAGATGTGCACGCTGACGCTCATGGAGAAAAGTGCATCATTTCAGGGGCAGAAGGTTACCTGATCGTGGGGCTGAGAATACCCCCCGCTTTCTGAGGCCTGGGGCCTTCACTAACACCATCGTAGTACGCACCGCTTATTGACTATGAGTCGAATCTCGTTTGGTAACGATAGCTCGGGGCCTCAGTTTGGGATCAATCACGGAGTAATCAATGTTTTATCCGGTACGTTTTTTTAAAGCCTTATCCAAGCCGAGCTTAGCTGACTAAAAGCCTCTTTTTGGGCCAGATCGAACAGAATCCCCACAGTAGAGGGTAGATCACGGTTCGCTTCGCCCCGTATTTGTTAAAGAGACTCTCACTTACTATAGTGATAGAGATACTTAGGTCACTAGCATTTCCGTAGATGCTAGACCGGAGGGAGAATGTCGAGCCATGTCATACTAATACCTGCCAATGGATTTTGGACTTGGAAAAGTACCAATCCTGGAGGAGCGAGTCCCGTGGTCTACTATGGATTAAGGGCAAACTAGGTGCGGGAAAATCGATATTGATGGTATTCCTACACGACAAACTTAAGAGTTTACAGAACGGCAACTAGGGCATCCAGCTCGACTTTTTCTTTACTACTCGGGGTATAGAGATGTAACGAACACCACTAGGCATGCTTAGATCACTATTGAACCAAATATTTGATCGCGATACGACCGTACGCCCTCAGGTACGTGAGGCCTATAAATAACGATGTAGGCAGTTCGGGTACGCTGAAGGCAAGTGGGAATGGCCACAAGTGGTGCTAGAAGAGTTACTAGTAGGTGTCATCCTAGCATCCGCTAGTCGACAATATGTGACGGTTTTTATCGATGCTCTGGATGAGACCGGGGCTGAATCTGCTTAACAACTCGTAGCGTATTTCCATCGACTTATTGACCGAGCAAAAAACAAGAAGGCTGCTATTCGAATCTGTATTTCATGTCGACACTATCCTATCATAGGAAGTGCCCAGACTATGGAGATACATGTCGAACAGCATAATCATAAAGACATCGCTGCATACATCAAGGATATACTTGCCGAAACAGAGGTCGAAGACAACCCTAGCGAGGACATGAGACAGTTGCTGATGGAACAACTGATCTAGCAAGCCAATGGTGTGTTCCAATGGGCTCGTCTTATAATGCCTCTTGCCCGATAGAGGATTTTTGATGGGGAATCGTTTGATGACATCTGTTCCTGGTTACGCGAGGTCCCGGCCGGGCTGGAAGATGTGTATATGTACATTTTGAACGACGTGATAGAAGTGCGGAACTTGGAGCAATCTTTCCTACTGTTTCAATGGGTGTGTCTGGCCGAGCGTCCACTGACTGTGATTGAAATGCGGTATGCCTTAGTAGGTAAGAATGCCCAAATAACGCGTGCCCCAAAGATATGGGAAAAGATCCACGGTTTTGTTGAAAGCGACGAACGTATGAAGCGAAGGATTAAAGCCCTTTCTGGTGGATTAGCAGAAGTCCTCTTAGGCGGGGCTTCGAACGAAACTGTCCAGGTGGTACACCAGTCGGTCAATGATTTCTTGCGCGCGAAAGGGCTAGCTGCTTTGAGTGATAATATCGGCGCCAGCAGTCCAGACTTAGAAAGAGAAAAGATCCTGTTACAATGTCAGGCAAATCTCTACCGATCTTGTCTTATTTATTTGGCCTTACTCCGTGTTTCAAGTGCTTCCCAGGAGTCGAAAGAGGACCTTATCCGGAACCACCCATTGCTTTCTTACGCCACTACCAACCTCTTTATTTATGCGGAAAAAGCTGCTCACTCTCGTGTGCTCATACTACTGAACGAACAAGATATCCTACGGCAAGTGATAGGTAAATAGGCCCAGATTTACCGGATTCTCGACCCTTATAACCCCGCGTGCCCACCGAGAAGTACTACAATCATTCATATGGCGGCAGCCGCAAATCTCGTTGATATCATAGGGCGTGTGTTTTTAAACAGCGAGGACGTGGCGAGGAAAGACGGAGACGGAAATTTAGCTTTCCATTTAGTAGCGCGACACGGTCATATAACAGGGGGAAGAATTTTACGGGAGAAAGCAGCGGATTGTGAAGCAACAAATAGGAGAGGGAGAACGCCATTGATTGAGGCGGCTAGCTATGGGCATACAGGATTTGTCGAATGGCTCCTGCTCGAAGGTGTGAACCTTGAACCAACAATGGGTAAAGGCGAAAGTGCTCTACAAGCAGCTTCATTGGGAGGACATCGGAACGTTGTTGAAATATTGCTTGGAGCTGGAGCAGAGGTGAATGCAAAGGGCGGTAGATATGGCAATGCCCTATAGGCTGCTACATACTGCGGCGAAAGTAGTGAGATCGTGCAGATGCTCCTCGATGCTGGCGCCAATGTCCGCGCTTCGGGTGGTGAATACGGCAATGCCCTATAGGCTGCTGCATACGGCGAAAGCAGTGAGATCGTGCAGATGCTCCTCGATGCTGGCGCCAATGTCCGCGCTTCGGGTGGTGAATACGGCAATGCCCTATAGGCTGCTGCATATAACGGACGCAGTGAGATCGTGCAGATGCTCCTCGATGCTGGCGCCGATATCAGCGCTTTGGGTGGTTTATTCGGCAATGCCCTACAGGCTGCTGCATACAAAAGACGTAGTGAGATCGTACAGATACTCCTCGACGCTGGCGCCGATGTTAAGGCTCAGGGTGGTGTATGCGGCAATGCCCTATAGGCTGCTGCATATAGCGGACGTAGTGAGATCGTGCGGATGCTCCTCGATGCTGGCGCCGATGTCAGCGCTTCGGGTGGTAAATACGGCAATTCCCTACAGGCTGCTGCATACAACGGACGCAGTGAGATCGTGCAGATGCTCCTCGATGCTGGCGCCGATTTTAGCACTCCGGGTGGTGAATACGGCAATGCCCTACAGGCTGCTGCATACGGGGAAAGCAGTGAGATCGTGCAGATGCTCCTCGATGCTGGCGCCGATGTCAACGCTCCGGGTGGTGAATACGGCAATGCCCTACAGGCTGCTGCATACGGCGAAAGCAGTGAGATCGTGCAGATGCTCCTCGATGCTGGCGCCGATGTCAACGCTCCAGGTGGTGAATACGGCAATGCCCTACAGGCTGCTGCATACAACGGACGTAGTGAGATCGTACAGATGCTCCTCGATGCTGGCGCTAATCTCAGCGCTCCAGGTGGTGAATACGGCAATGCCCTACAGGCTGCTGCATACAACGGACGCAGTGAGATCGTACAGATGCTCCTCGATGCTGGCGCTGATCTTAGCGCTCCAGGTGGTGAATACGGCAATGCCCTACAGGCTGCTGCATACAACGGACGTAGTGAGATCGTGCAGATGCTCCTCGATGCTGGCGCCGATGTCAACGCTCCGGGTGGTGATTACGGCAATTCCCTATAGGCTGCTGCATACGGGGAAAGCAGTGAGATCATACAAATGCTCCTCGACGCTGGTGCCGATGTTAACGCTCGGGGTGGTAGATATGGATCATCTCTCTTGGCGGCTGTTTATTAGGGCCATGCTGATCAAGTTCAGATGCTTCTTCACGCTGGCGCAAATGCATTGCTTGTAGATGAACTTGACCAGACTCCTCTTCATATTGCCGCCTCGACAAATAGGCTCAACCTTCTCCATCGGTTCCCGGAACTCCTCTCGCCTATTAATAACCGGGACAAGCTTTTATAAACCCCCATTTATCTGGCTATTTGTCTCGGTCATATTGACTTTGCTATAAATCTCCTCGACTTTGGTGCCAATCCTTCTCTTCCAGATGGTTATGGCAGAAATGCCCTGGACTGGGTAGTTGGAAATGAAAGCATGGTGCACCAAATCCAAAACCATTACCCTTTAATTGTTACGACGCCTGATAATACTTAAGAGCTTGCTGTTCGTTAATCCATCCTTCAAATCTCAGATACGCTTCTCTAGTCTCAGCTGCACTTCCTATAGCCACTTTTGGAGTAATTAGGTCGCTATCTATTGTTTGTCGGCGACGTAGACAATGCCCAATGTCTATTTCAGCTACATTTGTCTCAGGATAATTTCATTAGCACCCCTATATGCAAGACTACGTGTGACCTTTATACACAGGTTATTAACGGCTCTCGCTTTGTGTGTAGAATCTGCGCCCATATGGATCTATGCTCGTCCTACGTGCAGAAGTATCCCTTCCACAGTCGATTACACCCAAATCAAGAGCATAAGACCTTTGAAGTGTCATATATACTTGATCGAGAGTCTCCGCTCACTACGTCAGCATCAGCGAAGTTGAGAAAACTCGTCGATAAGCTTTCTGCGCCAAATACCCAAGGAAGGGGAAAAGGGCCATTAAATGATTCCGTGGCTTATCTGTCATCCAAGGTCACGGCACCCAAAATGACAGCTATAATGTCAATGGCTCTTCTAGGCCCAATCTCAATATTCTGTCTTCTTTCGTTTGGGCTTATAGCAGTTTCGTTTAGACACTGGTATACCTTGATCTAATTGAATATTCCTCACGCTTGCCGTGTCTAGCTTGTTATCAATAAAGAATAAAGAACGATCGCTCCGGTATACAGGTACCGCATCCCAGACTATCATCTTCTGTATGACTATCGTAAGAATGGTGGTTTTTAGAGTTCATCTAAAAAATGTTGGTCTCTTTTTAGTATTCTAGTATTCTAGCTATTTAAGTAGCATTACTCATACGATGAAACATGATGGAAAGTGCATGAGTTGTCTAGAGATTTTGAGTCCAGGTTGAGGGAAAGCCTCGAGAGCGATGATCCACTCAACCAGCCGCAAGCCCATCAATCAAGAGCCAGTTCCTGGGAAACCCACTCTATATCAACCCTATCAAACTTTTGCGCTTTTGATGAGCAGTTGAAGTCATTTGACCCCTTGATGACGCCTTCAAGCTTTCTTAATGACTTACTTTCGCAAACGGATGATATCCTGCTCTATTTCTGGCAAACCAGGCAGTACACGCAGCTGTCAAGTAGGCCCCAAGATGAGCATTTATTTGACAGCAAGACGCGGCTCCTGGCAAACTAGCATCAGATGTTCATATCCATAAGTCATACTAACCCTCACCTAGTACTTCCCAAAGATCTCTACGATACGGCGATGCGTGAAAGGCTTATTTTAGTCGGACCAAAGCATGATCGAATGGGTTTGAGTAGAAGTCTCATGTCTCAACCCTAGAAGAGGATTTTTGGATTTCTTGATATTGTTAACTTGCGCGAACCAATTGCTTGAGCTCCAATTATTGGTTCACTATTCGTAATCATGTAGAACCAACACTCGGACCTTCATAACAGGTACAACCAAGCATCCTTCAGCAGCTGCATATGATATGAAGACATGCTAGTAGGGAATTAGTAACTGTAATGAGCGGAGCCTATTGCGATCACACACACCTGCAAAAGCGCTTGTATTGTGGCTGTCGCAGTTGTAGAAATAAACGCACGTAGACCATCGCTACCGTGGGAGAGACTGGCATAAGAAGCCTGAAGGTCATGAGCAGAGAGCCCTGGATCGGTCTTATATATAGTTCAACCGCGCCTACCTCGTTGAGGCTGTTGATATATCCAAACTCTTATAGTAGCTAAAAACGACGATAATTTCAACTACAAGCTATCTCGATGCTAAAGGTCCTAGACGAGGACCTGCCGTTCGGGTTTATCATCCGTTCTTCCTGTGACTTTCTGTGGTAGGTTAATCACTTCCTATAAACTTCAGAATCACTTAAAAGAATGCAGTCTTCTAAGAGAGAGGGAAATATTGCATAGACCTGGCTATGACCCTCCGCATGGGTCCCTACCCTGGACCCTCGAACCTCCCCTCAAGAGGGGAGGTTCCAACCTTCCGACCCTCAACGACCTGCATTTGCATAAACTTTGAACGCCTTACCGCTTTCGGCTGGATAAAATTGATGATTCATCTCTGTTTTTTACAGCTGTTCCGTTAACCTGTAGACATTTCACTGAATACTCCATCAACATGATGAATTATGAAGAAATATTCATGCAAAAGTAAACCGTAGGTATAGTCACCTACAAATTACATTCCAAAAAAATTGATTTGCAAAATAACACCAACCTTCGCTTGGTGATCCGAGCGGAGGAGTCCCGGGCATCATTGCCGATTGACGGGAAACTAGCCATAGGGAGCGGCTGAGGCTGTCTCCTTTCCCTCCTCTTTCCCTGCCCTGTCTTGTACAGCATTGTCAAAAATGCCCTTAGACCAACGCATCTGTTGTCACCAGGTTAGTGGGAATGATGCTGCCAGCGCCCTGGTTTCCCACGGTGCAGCCTCACTATCGCACGGGAATCAGCCCGAACTGCGAACTCTCACCCGTGCAGTTGGTGACGTCGTGTCCATTCCCGGCTCCGCCGAGCAGACCAAAGAGTGGCATGCAAAAGGCTCATCTATCACAGCCCTTGCCACAACATTCATCAGCCGCACCAGTGGCATCACCATACCGGCGATTCCACGACTCCGTCTTATGCTCACCCGGTGAGGGTGGCCCGGTATCTGATGCGCCGCCATTGGGGCCAGCCCCGAGCAATCTCTACCAAATCAATCCCGTCGACCATGGGGTCCTCATATTCTAGTTGTAATAGACCCGGCATCACCTAAGTATGGTGAACCTCTTGAATTATGGAGCAGTGAAACTCGGGATTTACACAAAGGGCTTCCATGCTGCTCACACCACTCCCAAAACCGTGTTGGATATCCAAGTCCCCCATCCTCGGCCGAAGTCATCGCCGCGACGATATCTCGTCGTGGACAATCCTTATCCGGTCGAATCCTTCCCCAGGGAATGATATAGGCGCCATTCTTCTCAAGGGTTATCTCGGATGATAAACCGGCGTATAGCTCAGTATAGGCCCCAAACTTGGCCTCATGGAGCAAGGGGCTAATGAAAAACATGGCAATCGCCGGAGTCCCTGCATAGGAGCCCGCATTTAGATTGCCTGGATTCTGCACCACGCTCACAATGTTCTCCTGGTCGAGATCGTATCGTCGTGCCAACTCTCGTCCCAGCATCCAGGTTCCCACCTTTGAGACAGCATAGTTGCGAGTGCGATCTTTGGTTCCCTTATCTAACACGGTGAAATCAATCCCATTCGCCGGCGAGGCGCCCTCCGCCAAAAAGCTGGATGTCCACACTACCCTAACAGATCCACGAGGTGTATCGGGCGCTGCTGCGGCCGCCCGTAGCTGCGGTCCTAGGAGCTCGGTAAATAGCAAAGTCGCGATACAGTGCATCCCCACCATAGCCTCGAATCCCTGGGCTGTTTTAGCGCCGGCTTCCACCAGGTTCGCTCCAGTTCCCGCATTATTTCAGAGGACATCGAGCCTTGATTCTTGTTGTGCGAAGGTAGTCGCCGCCCCCTTGACTGATTCCAAGTCGTTGAGGTCAAGATGGAGGAACTTGATCTTGCCGGGCCACTTCGGCGCAGGCTGAACCTTCATGATGGATTGAATCGCGTTTTCGGCACGCTCCTGGGGAACCGTGTTAGCCTACCGGTGGAGTCATGACTCCGAATTTGTTTAGGGGACTTGCCTTCGATCTTGATGCCATGTAGATGGTGGCACCGGAGCCATACAGGATCTTGCATAATTCAAAGCCGACACCGGCATTGCCGCCTGTCACGATGAAAACCCGACTCTTCTGCAAGGGCAGCTCTTTCTCAGTGAAGGCCGCTTTGGGGGGGAACCACTGGGTGCGCAGATTCCGGAGGGAGGTAAGCGACATGGTGGGATACGAGGTTGAATGCTAATGGATATGCCTCCATGAAAGAAGTCTTTTGTGTGCCTATATGTCCTTCTCAACGATTTATGTACAAACATAGCTTCCCGGGCGACGTTTGTCTGTTCTTTGTTCCCCTGCACGGTCAGCCTGCTGACACTGCGTGCGCGAGTCAGTCTGTGGCTTCCACTTGCAGGGATAACCCGGAGATGAGACCTCCGGCCGGCCGACCAGTGAAAGACGTGGAATCGCAGAAAAGCTCCCGAAATGGACAAGGGTGAAGTAAGTCAATGCGAGCCGCATTCAAGATCTAGGAATTATTGGCGTGTATGATTGCAAAGCTTTACACCCGGCACCACCCGGCACCTCGCCCGTTTCAGTTCTCATGGTTTCTCATCCTTTTTTTCCAAGCCAAATGGGCTATATAACCAAAAATAAAAACATTTGTACTTGCCAGATTGTTTCGATAAAAGCAAAAAGTGTATTAAATGTCATGCACCACATGAACATTTCTAAAATCCAACAACCTCCTCTCTATGTATACAGATACAAATCTTCAAACCACCAGACTAAACCTTTCTTTGCAGCTCCTTCTCAGCCTCAGCATCGACTTGCTCTTGCAACTTACGATCCGCCTCGCGCTTGAGCTGGTCGGGACGACGAAGAGCAATGTCCTTGGGACGGAAGTCACTGAACAGGTGCTTGAGAACGTTCTCAATCAACCAGCAGCCACCGTAGTCGAAGATCATCAGCACGGTCAGAGTCATCTTGAAGTCATTGGTGAAGGGGACGAGGCGCAGCTTCTCATTTAGCTCGGGAATGAATTCGGTGGCGCAGGAGAATGCAACACCCGATGCGGCGATGAGACCCCAGTACATGCCCTTGTTCTCACGGATTGACTCGCGGAAGGGACGACCTTGGTAGTTGATCGAGAAGGTGGAGATTTGCTGGATCAGCTGAAGGAGGTAGATGGCACTGTTCAGGAGGGAAGGCTCAAACTCGCCCTCGAGATCAATATCGGAATCTCTCCTGTAGATTTTGTTAGACATAAAGTGGGATAAACTAGAGGGGGGTTCTCATAACGTACGGCTCGTGCTTATAGACATAGTTGGAAAGGTAGATCAGAGTCGCAATGTGGATGGCAAACTGTCCAAGAACAGATCCAATGATGTAGACGTTGAAGATATTCGGCTGGGGGCGCTCCTTAGACAGACCCTCGACAGACTGTACACATTAAAACATTAGCAAAGCATTTTTCAACATGGAGAAGTACGACATACCTTGGCGCGGGAAATAGAAAGGAAGCAGACACTCATCAGCATACCGCTAATAGTGACCTGTCCATCACCAAACTTAATACCATCCAGGTAGATGACACTCAGACTGTAGGCACTGATCAAGCAGTTCAAAGCAAGAATCTTGTACATCTGAATAGTCGCAACCAGGGTGCAACGACCTTGACGAAGAATATTCGGGATAGCAATAACGTTGGCCAACTTGCTGGTGAAGGGAGCAGCGACTGATGCATCACCTAACTTGATAGTGGGAGGCTCGCTGTCATCCAGCTCCTGTTCCATCATAGAAGCTGTAAGCTTGTCTGCAAGGCCAGCTGCGGCAGCCTGGGCCTTCTGCTGTTTCTGCTGCTGGGGGGTCAAGTTCGATTGCTGCAAGGCCTGAGCGCCAGGAGATGTGATAGTTGGGATAGCTTCAGGGGCTCCGCTAGCAGCGGTGATCGCAGCACCCTTGCGCTGCGACTCCCGCTCCATGGCTTTCTCGTAGTGTGGGTTGGAAGGACCGGGGGGATACAGGTGAGCGATCTGAACAGGGACGGGAGGGGCG
>JASJUN010000632.1:0-14837 GCA_035048945.1 Penicillium sp. E22 | reverse complement strand
AATTAGCTCCGAAGTGTCTATACAGACGACCAAGTTGATTGGAAATCAACTTGGCTAATTGTTGTATATATAGGCTCATGTATCCCTCTGAAATAACAAGTCAATTCATACCTCTGAACAACAACACCTGTAGCCGGAATGGAGAGTAGATCTCGAGCCAGTCGAGTGAGAACAGGCTATTTGCGTTGATGGTCTTTCCAGTAAGCGCTTGGCGAGACATTGTGTTTATGCATATTCTTCTAATTCCACATCGTCATTCAATTCAATCCATACAACCTTCACAGTGGGTAGAGGGCTTGCCAAAATTATCGTATTCACTTCTGAGGCCATTAATGCAGCAAAAAATCGTGAAAAGGACTCCGGTTCTGCTGCTCCCTCGGTATCTGTGTCGGAAGTTCCTCGCTCTATCCCCGATAGCGAAAGAGAACAATTCGACACCAACGCTGAACGCGGCGTTCCCAACAACGACCAAACAGATACGGACCTTCCCCAGGACCGCGCAGAGCTAGACAAAGACGGTCAGCTACCTAGAGAAACCCCCGAGTGTCAAACAGAAGATCTCCCTCCGTACTCGCCCGGGTTAAACCGAGACAATGAACTGGCCCAAGGCGAGTATTTGACTGAAGTTGATTCAAACGGCTATCCGGTCAACACCAAATATGACCAGGACCGCAGAATGGATGTAGAGGAGGCTGTCTGGCAGCTTGATGAGCAGGCCGAAGAATACGACCTGCCCAGCTATGAGCAACCGGAACCGCAACCGGGGACGGAAAGCAAAGAGAGAAGCCGTTCGGCCAATCCCGAAGTTGACCCGGACCAAATCGACGCGGCCGATTCTGAGGACGAGCAGGTCAAGAAAAGAGAGCGTATGATCCGCGCACTTGCAACAATGGTCGGGCCGCCACCCGCGCAGCCCCAGCGACTGCCTTTCCCAGTGATTATTCCTCAGCGCAGGCCCGGTGCCAAGAAGCGTGGTTTTGTGCGTGCATATGCGCCCGTGTTGGCCGACTCTGGTCTCAGCCAAGACTTCTTCCTCAAGTTCATCAGTGATTTCCACAAAGCCAGTCAGGTGAGTGATTGTCCATTCATTTACCTTTGGCTATATATTGCCCATCTAGGAATTACCCATGCTCACTATTCGCATAGGCTTTAAAGTGGCTCCAGGTTTTTTATGTCGCTGCCAACGTCACTGGCTTTTCTCCTATACTAGCAGTCTCCGTGACTGCTGCATCTATCGCAGTTGTAGCAGGAGTTGCGTTGCAGCTTCAGATCGGCCAACGTACCAACAGCTTCCTTGACAGGGCAATCAAGAAATCTTTATGCCCCGCGGACAGTTTGCGATGATCATGAGATTCACAGACCGACCTCTCAATCAGGCGCAGAAGCAGAAAGACGCCGGCGATGCTGGCTGTGGGGACGCTGAGGCTGACCGACCCGGCAAGTTCTTCTCAATCGAGCAGATCAACTTCAACCAGTCAGGCGAGCGATCAGATATCGACCCCAACACTCCCCAGCTGCAAAGGCCGGAGTTCGATGCGGCCACAACAATCTCCAAGTTTACCCACAGCGAGTAGCACCCACAAATGAAGAACTGGCAGCAGCGTCTAAAGGGGTACCGCAAAGCCAGTGGCACGACTGAAAACGACGCTCATCTTCCACAATGTGCGCCACTCATATTCCCCCAGATAGACCGCGCCGCGGTGCGGGAAAGAGATGGACTGCAGCCCAAGTCGACGTTCCAGTCAGGAAGAACTTGGGTACGGGATTGCATTGATAGAAAGGAGCAGGAATCATTCGTGAGTATCACTTCACTGCCTCTTGCGTTTAAATGACCAGAAGGAACCTGTACTAACTGCAAACAGCAAGCCGATCACCAAGGGTCTGCAGTTGCTGTCCCCAAATCGGAGCGACCGGCATTCAGATCACGCTTCAATGACCCGGACCACCCAGCCAGTAGTGGTCACCTGTTCACAGTTCTCAGTGGTGGCCACTATAAGCCAAAGCCGGGTCTCATTCAGCGCGCTGGGACCGCCATCAAGGAATCGCAAGACAAGAAGCGGGCGTCTCAGGGTCCATCCCCCAGTGAAACTTTCAAAAAGAAGATGACCAGGAAGAAGAAGGAAGTCAACAACCGATTCAACCCTTTGAAAGAGGATGTCATGTATTTGATGATTGTGAATATGCCTACTGAGGATGAACTCAGAGAGTCGGTTGCGCAACTTCAGTACCTTTCCCAGCAGAAGGATCTTGAGGAAGAAGCAACAAGGAACGAAATCAATTAGGCGGCTTTGGTTTCTTTGGTGCGGACTTGATTGCTGAGGATGTGATTGATGTATATAAATTTACCAGATTACCTACCAATGTTTTTCTCTTTTCCTTTCATCATCGATTGGCTGTATCGCACAGAAAGTTAAATCATGGTAGGAGTGCTTGAAATCTACCCATGACTGATTATGTTGAGCAAAGGGCGGCAAGCTGGGGCAGGTATAATAGCAGTTTTTATATCCATAGGGGTGCAAAATCTAATAATTTAAGCCGACGATGCCTGAATCTGTCTATACTCCTTCAAAGACGGAAGGTTATAATACGGCACATGATAGATAGAGAAAGGAAGCACCGCCGACGACCCCGTCTCCATATCAGCAGCCTCGCCATAAAGCTCCGCAGAGTGAAACATTCCCGGATCCACAGCGAGAAGGTCCATCTCCGCCAGCGCTTGCGCCAGTCCCCACGTATTACCAATCGTTTTCAAACACTGTATCACCCACTTTCGCTGTGGATGATTCGGTCCCTCCACCATTCCGGCAACGTAGAGAGGCCAGAGAAGCAGGAGGCCGCCGAGGTAACTCTCAGATGAAAGAATGGGCGTGTCTGGAAGTACCTCCGAGTTACAGGCACCCAGATGGAATGGAGCACTGCGGCAGATGTCGGCGCCGAGGCGACGGATGGTCGATCGTAGAGATTTGCAGTATAGCCGGAAGTCTTCCGATAAGGCGGCTGGAGAAGTGTTGGATATTTTGTGGACTTGTTGCAATATAAGCTCGCTGACAAGAATTCGTGCACAGCGGTAGTGATTCCAGCAGTTGGGCGACCAGATATCTGGGTAGATGTGGTATTCGTTGTTGAAGGGGCTGATCCCATGACACCGGTGTTCGAAAGAGCGGTCCAGGGGCATGAGTGTGTGGGTACTATATGTGAAATCCGGTGGTAGGGCAGCTAACCAGGCGAGAAGGTCTGCCTCGATAGCACATGCTGTGGTCAAGATATCTTGTGGATTGGTGATAGTTTTGCTTTGGATATCTGCGCGTAGATTTGAAAGATTGCCAATGATCACGATGAGTTTGTTGCCAAGGGCATTCTTTATCTCAGGGATTATATCAAGCATGGCACAATCCAGTAAAGAGGTTGGTACAAGCACGTCGCGCTGAAGACAACTTATAATCTGGAGCTGGATTAGCCTTTTTACATGGTTCTGGGGATAGAATGTTACTCACGATCTGATATCTCAAAAGCAGGAAAAGTCGGATTCCAGCTTCGCTTCGCCATTGTGTAGCCCCGCGATGTTGAAGAAGGGCTGCGGCTCCACAAATATGGTTCGTCCATCCCTCAATGCCTTGTGGAGCTCTTGATGTGACGATCTACTGACGTTAGAACTTGCTTCTTTAGGTTCAAACAAATGACTCACTTCATACAAGGCCAAAAGAACGACTGCGGCAAGCGTCTGATTAGTCTTGGCCTCGTTGGCATCAGCAAGTGCGCGATTGACAAGTTGGAGCGCAGTGCCATATTCTTGACGCGCTGCTTGCCTCAATACAGCCGCCCCTCGAACACGCGCGAGCAATGCGCTGGCAACGGCTACTATACTGGATTGAATAGCCTGCTGGCCCAATGAACCACCAGACTCCATCAGGAAGTTGGTCAAAGTGTCAGTAATCAGAAAATTTCCTGCAATCGCGTGCGATTGGAGAAAGAAACAGATAGCCTCCTGCTTGGAGACACCCATATCGGGATTTGTCCCCAATGGACTCTGCTGCCTTGCCTGATGCACATAAAATTGAAGCTCAGGGTCGACCCCGTAATCAAAGATCGGCTCGTCAAAGCTTACGGAAGAGCCGGTCACAGAACATGTCGAGCTCTGTATCGGAAAAGCGGACCAACCCGATCGGGACGTAGGCTGTCTCGCCGAAGAAGACGAAGTTGAAGCCGCAGAGGAAGAATTAGTAGAACGCGCCTTGCGCGTGACCAATTCGGTTTGATCGCGGAACATCAGCGACAGCTCATCGCGATATCCGGCGCATTCTCGGTTGGTCCGTGTGCATTCCCAGCAGGTCGGTCGGGCTTGGTCGCATCTGATCTTGCGCGCGCGACAATTACCGCACCCTTTACTTGGTTTCCCGTCATAGACCATGGTGTTAATGCGTTGATACTATTTGATCACAGAAACAGTGAACTTCGACACTTGAGCGTGACGAAGAGATCATCTGGGCAGAAGTCGTCGCTGTTGGCGGGGAGGCTGATTTGGCCCCCACGGCGGGCTGAGATCAAGCTCAAGGATCTATACTCCTTTGGGTCAAGGTCGTAGCATTGTGCATGTGTCGGTTATAAGCGAGCTTCGGAACGCGTGGCTTTGGCAGTTTTCTGGATTTCAGCGCTTTGATTCTCTTGCAATGTATGAATAGTATAGGACAAAGGTGAAGAATGTCTAAATATGAAATTTCAGCTTGACAAAACACAGCCCCACTGATCTTCAGAAATGACCCTATTCGAAAAAACAACGAGAAAATAAAGATCTCTCAACACTGGACCCGGAAATTGTTGTGAGATCACGTGGGACAGGATCTGGGGTAGTAGATAGATCCTCTTTCTCCGTTTTCTCTCCTCTCTTCTCTCTCTTTCTCCCCCGTCCGCTTTGATACAAACACTACAGTCTTATCTCTGATAGATCGCATCGTAGTATCCTATCATCGCTCCATGAGAAATGGGATTCAATCTCGATCAGGCAGATGCGGTCGGGTACAGCGAAGGGCGTACATTCCAAATAACTTGCATCCTGAAGCGAGAAGCGAGTCAGGAGACGGTAAAAAGGGTAAACACGGGAGGATCGGGCGCGGGGACTAGAGGTCGCCAGAGTGGCTTGAAAGCCCCCATTCTTTGTTTGGGGGCCACTCGCGTACCCGCATTCCAGTTCTACCCGCCCAAAGCCCCGGTAGAGCATCGCCAATCACACCGATGATCGACAGTATACGTGGATAGTGTCTGAGTCCGTGAGATGCCGGTGTTCGGTGCTCTTAACACCGGCAAGATAGGTATTCACTATAACACTGACACCGTCATTTCAGCCTCCAAAGCGGGGTTTGAGTCCGATGTTGCCATGAAGACCCACTTGTGCCGTACAGTCGGGAGCGAAGGGAAGCGAGATATCGTACATTGTGATGCGGAAGCAGCGGCGTGTCGGGCGAGAATGAAATGAAACCTTGGAATGGACTCGTCGATGATGCTGGCTGAGCTGTTAGGTACCTAAGTAGTTGCAGATAATGATAACTAGCTATTGCTTTTGAAAACTTACCGTTCAAGGTTGTATTCGGATGGTTCGACCCTTCCTTTTGGCGCGTTCCAGAGTTTTGAGATCTTTCAAATACACCACCAACGTGGCTTTCTTTCAAAATGGCGGAGAGTATACCAGGTCAATCATCCTGCCGCTAATCTTTCAGACCTGAAAGACCTAGGTAAGGCACACGCGGGTGGTTGAGGTGGTATCTGCGGCAGTGGTGATATATATTATGGATTTTGGATTGCTTTTGTGGTCCAGGGGTTGAGACAGGCGTCCGAGCCCGGGCAATCCATGGATGCCAGCCAAGGTGCTCATTTGGGTAAATATTGCGGGAAGCCCTGGAGCTCAAGCTACATCCGATTTTATCATTTATTTTTAAAAACGTCCAATCGTTCCAAGTTTCCCAAGGTTAGGTCTGATCCCAAGATCCACGATATTACGTAGCTCACCCGAGCAAAATACTCCAAACTCATTTCAAAAAGCTTAGGCTTTACAAGGTTTCAATGTTAATACCTAGGTAAGCGCAAGCCATGACTGATACCTAGTACGGAGGTCGCAGCTGCCCACCTGGGCATTACTTCTATACCTAGGTAACGTTAGATTGGCTCACGGCCCTTCAAGGCTAACAAGGCTTAGTTAGAATGCTACGTCATGCCTAGGTGTTGGAGACGGTGCAGTCGAACAACAACCTCGGAAGGACAATGCGGGAATTATGGACAGGGCAGTGACCGACACCGACTGAAATTGGAATAGTTAATTTGCTACATGAACATATATCACAAAATATTTGCTGTACAAAAGAGGGCAGAGCTAAATTTGGTCGCACGCTAAACCCTAAATGGACAAAATTGCGAGAGCCAATCAGCGCCCGAGGAAATGTGTAGATCTACACAAATTGTTCGGAGGCTCTCATTTGACTTTTACGGGGGCCAAGGCTAATTAGTTTATACCAAAGAGGAAAGTTGAAAGGATAATCTACGGAGATTTTGAAAATACAAATAGGAATTTTGTTGAGAACTCCTCACAGACCCATAGCAAGCCTTTGCGGTCTGGCGGTGGGAGTAGGCGAAGGCGGCTCCACAGGGCCCATACAAGCTCCAGATTTGCCCGTTTCTATTTGAGATAATGCATGCACGTTGCAAGATTTGCGGTAGGGAGTTATGAAGATAGATCGTCATTCTAGGTGACTGGCAGCTTGTCGCAATGTGCTTCATATTCGGACTCAACCGAGTAATGGATGAACCGGCAATAGCCCGTGGAATTGTTTCATCTATTTCCTTTGTTATGAGACAGGGTTCGTGTGTAACTGTTTGGAAAAATAGGACCGATTTCCAATTCTGGTAATTTCTAGATTTATTATGCAGTGTGACCTGATTTTCGTTGGCCCCCAATGCCCCCTAAATTTCTTTAATCATATCTTTATTTGACGTCAAGAAAATATACCGATTATTCGCATAGCCTTCTGACAATGGGTCTGGGGGTTTCTTATGTGGAGACAATTTGGGGGCCAAGTCCATTGCGGCACGCAAGAGCCAAGCTTCTCATTGGCGCTCGCATTATGTCCTGGAAATGCAATGGTGCTTACCCCAACACTCAACCTGAAGCTGTGGTTGCGACAAGGCTTAGATGATGTAAATCCAGGTACACGGGCGTCTGAATAGTCGGTGCTTGAAAGTTTGCGGCTAAAATAATAAAATATTATAATTACGAATAAACAAACTCAAGATTAATATAAAAAGGCCAAGAACTCCCAGTCATATTTTTGTTTTGTCCATCCATTGTATCCTCTCTTCATAATTTCAATGCCTGGGTCATTGCAATCGCCATGAAATTGCTTCTCACAGCCCTTCTGCCGGCCATTGCGGCCGCGGCATCATTCGCCCCTTCCGTCACAATCGACGCTGGCACAGTCGAAGGTGGACGCTGCGAAGATAAAAATGCCGTTTTTTACAAGGGACTTCCCTTCGCCGAGCCTCCCGTTGATACACTTCGTTTTGAGGCCCCCAAAGCCTACACAAAGCAATACTCCCAAGGCAAGCTCAAGGCAACCACTTCGGCCCCGACCTGCCTTCAATTCTCAGATGATTTCACCCCGACATCATTGAATGCTACTGCATCCGAAGACTGGTATGTCCACTCATCAGATCTCAGGTTTGCGAAAGCAATAATTTCTTTATACTAATCTTCTACTTTGCAGCCTTTACTTGGATGTTTGGGCACCATCAACCGCTACTAAGGATTCCAAGCTTCCAGTCAAGGTTTGGGTGTACGGTGGCTCTGACACAGAAGGATCCATCTCGGATCCTCTATATGACGGCTGTAACACTGCCGCGGGAGGCTCAGTCCTTGTCACAGTAAACTACAGACTTGGCCCTCTTGGTTTCCTAGCCCTTGAATCTGCCGGAATCTCTGGTAACCAGGGAATTCAAGATATCCTCGTCGGATTGGAGTGGGTTCAAGATAACATTGCAGCCTTTGGTGGTGACCCGGTATGAGAGTGTATCAACTCAAAATCGCGACATGAAAAATAAAGCTAATTGTCTTTTTTATCGCAGAAAAAAGTGCTTCTTTTCGGACAGTCTGCCGGCGCTGAGAACGTTTACATCATCGGATCTCTGCCGCAAGCGCCTTCTCTCGTTAACAGTGTTATCTCCGAGTCTGGCGGTGGTAGACCTCTCGTCGCAAACTCAACCCAACAGCAAGTTGCCGCATCATTTGCCAAGGGGCTCAAATGCAGCACCAACGACGTGAGTGAACATACTTCTCATATGTGATATGGATGGTGGACGCTGACTTTTCTACAGAAAGCTTGTCTTCAGTCCGCGCCAGCTTCTGGCTTCTATGATGCCTACACAGCCGACACTTACCTCACGACAGGAATCGGATACTATGGCGGCGGCTCTCTGAGTATTCTCAGTCGGCACACCCACAATTTCTACCCCTACGTGGATGGCAAAGTCATCACCGAAGACCCCTACGCTAGTGGAGTAAAGGTCCCTACCGTCTTTGGATCCAGTATGTTTACCGTCACAGTCCTTACATCTACATGACCTGGCTAACAAATCACCGCCAGATAGCAACGAAGCTATTGTTTACAGTCTGCAATGGGCCGTTGAATCGGCCACACTTGGAGGAAACCCCCCAACGGCAGCTTTGTACAAAGATTTCCTCCGCAAGAACTTCGGCAGTGCTGCCACCCTCGTTGGAAAATACTACTTGCCATCTTTGTTCAAACCGGCAGCCCAAGAGGTGATTGCGGCAGAAGGATCCGTCATCTCTGAGATTGGCTATAACACGAGCTCCCTCAGTATCCTGCTGGCCATGACACAGGTCATCACCGACTCTACCTACAGATGCCCTGCATGGTACGGAGCCGCCCAGGCTACTCGCAACAACATCCCCGCATGGGCATACGAGTTTTTCCACAGCCCCAGCTGTACCTGGTTGGACACAATTGAGCAAGCCATGGTCGGGGTATTCGGCGGTGCCCACACTGCCGAAATCCCCTACGTCTTCGGCAACTTGGACAATTCGTACCTCCCCAATGGAACTTGCAACTCTACATCCGCCGAATGGAAACTCGGAAGCCAAATGATGGATCTCTGGACCGCAATGGCCGAAAACGCCAAGCCATCGACTGATGATATTACCTGGCCTCAATTCCAAAACCAGGCCAATCTTTCGACTGCTGGCATGAACTTCACCAACTCGGCTTTGCCTGGTACACTTGACTACAGTGGATGTGATCTGTGGATTGAAGTCAACAAGATTTTGGCAGCAAGCAATGCTACTAATGCCAGCGCTACACCCAGTGCTTCCCTTAGCGGATCCACATCGTCGCCGTCGGCTACTCAATTCAGCGGCGCAAACAACCTTCTGCCCAACGTTGGAGGCTACCTTGCTCTGACTGTGCTTTTCATTGGATTTATTGCTCATTGATCGCATTTCGTCGCGGCGACCTGAACAATCCTTTGGTATAGTTCCTGTCCTCTGATCTGCCGCCCATAGAGGGATATCTCAGCACGTCAGCGTGACCAGATGTGAATATAGTGGAGATAATATTCTTTACATCATAATGAATTTATAATTGTTATCTAAAGGTTCCAAGGTACTCTAATATTATTGCATCAAAACCTGCGAAAGGCACCTACCGTCTGTATCTAGAATGAGTGCTTCTTCAAAATTGCATCAGTCTCCTCCCAAAGCTTCTTCTGCAACCGAGCACCAGTTTCGCTGAGTACAAGATCCGAGGGTCTAAATTAGGGTTGAATAATCAGCGATCGATGATGGAGTTGGTCAAGAAAAGATGGAACACATACGGTCTGATCATTCCCTCCTCATCATTTCTCAAGTGCGCGAGTTCCTAAAGAAAGAATATCCTCCGGAGGCCTCTACCTTGCATGAATCTGAGAACTCACGTCCACCGGGGATGTCGGAAACCATGTGGAAAACTCTGCGCAAAGTTCAGCCTGCCCAAGGAAAACTTTCATCTGATATCGATAAATATTTGGACTCACCACCGGTCAGCTGGTCCCACCATATGATCGGCGATGCGGACGAAGAATGGGTCCTGAAATGGTGGAGGGCCAACGAATTTAATTTCCCTCTAATGGCAAAAGCCGCTCGCGATTACCTATCGATCCCCTCAGCAGAGGTCGGCATTGAACGTGAGTTCAGTAATGCCAGTGATATGTTGGGTCTCCGAAGACACTGCCTAAACGCGGAGACTATGCGATGGTTGATGCTACTGAGAGAACGGTATCAAGCATAAATTTCTGGTAGTTCAAACTTCAAATCCTCGTATGTATTACGCTGCGTAAGAACAAAATGATGAACCCTATTGATGTATTGGGATGTAATGAAATGAATGGTAATGTATGGGATCTGTGTATTTCGGATAAATATGAATTATTCATTTATTCATTTATTCATTTATTCATTTATTCATGAATAATGCGAATATGAATAGAGGGCTTATTCATATTCATATTATTCAATTCATTTAATTCATATTCGCAGATATTCATGATTATTCACAAATAATCATATTCCTTTCGGAGCCCTACCTACAGGGGAGCGCGGACGGGCTCTATCTGACGCCACGGTCTAATGCGTTTCCGTATAAGACCGCAGCGACAGGTAACCCGTTACGGCCAAATTACACATATCTTGTCCCTTTAGACTGCGTGAGGTCACCAATAAACGCTCATTGAGATATATATTTCACTCGGACACCTCGTCCCATTTCGTTGAAAGTCTCCGAAATCCGACAAATGAAACATTGTAGAACTCAAAGTAAAAAAAAAAAATGTAGAAAAGAGAATAAAAATTTGATGTATCTATGTTCTTGATCACAACTCGAAAATTGAGGGTTGACAACTATGGCCAAGCTTCAACGGGTTGACTGACCGTGACCTCGATTTCCGCAATCGGGACGGCCAGATCCACAGCTCAACACAATCAAGACAGCACTAAAGCAAGGCTAGGAAAAAAGTTCATGATTTAAAGGGATGGAACTGAAGGCGCTTTTCGGTGATGCAACGTTGAGTCGCTCATAGGTGAGGTGATCAGAATACGGAATATGAGCCTGCCATTACGGACGGAATAGCACCCAGTGCCTCAATTTTAGAGAGCCGTGATGGGTTCGGCAGTGAGCCAACGTTTCTTGATCGACTTAGCATCCTTTTTCTCAACATCACTTTTACTTGTCTCTCTCGCTGAGCATCTAAAGCATTAAAACAGGACTCAATTACGAGAGGTGTTCCCCGACGCGCTCGACCAAGCAGCGCACTTACGCGAAAGGACGAGCCGAGAAGTCTATAAATACGTCCTCTGCCCCCAGCACTTTGCTCTACAGTTTATTGACTTGACTCTGCACGTCGAGCAGGCTTGTGTCTGAGGCACTTGATAAGTTCTCCCCTTTGACCCAGAACCGAATTTCCACTGTACTGACATTTATAGGATACATCGAGGACCGGCAAGCCAGACAGTGCCTGTGAAAGATATTGTTCTCAGCACATCCACTGTACCAACCAGCTAGCCGATCAAAGAGGCAAGACTCAGGCTGGCTGGTCCAAGTGTCTATAAGAAAATGTCACCGCTATAGCAGCCGATTGAGCTGATCTACTGTACAGCCACTGTGTGTGCTCCCAAAGCAAAAGTGCGAACATCCACGTCGCAGGTATGTCAATCTTAGCCTGACCTGTCTGAATTCTACTGTACTTATCCTGAAGACGATGTGATTCCAATATAACCGACACTCGACCACGATGCACGAGCGCAAGGACCGTAACTCTTTGCCGTCTCTTCGTCCCTAGTCTTGGCCACCATAACATGTGAGTCATGGATTATCTCGCCGGCATACAAGCTAATGAATGACAGTGAACCATTGACATCGCACCAGAGGGCCCGAGGATACAGCATACCGTTAGTGCCCGATACAAGCCATGGCCTACACACTGACCCCGACCCCGTCGCTTCAAACCACGCATCATACCCTAGGAGAAGAAGGAACGGGCCAATAACAGGTACGCACATTCGATTGCGAGGCTTGCTGCATGGAAGCTTGAGACGTCCATTCTTTCTGATAATGTGAGTGGTTATCGCGTCCTCTACTGCACTATATCAGTTATTCGTGCAAACTTTTGTGCTCCAAAACACGAACACCTTCACTGATTTTGATGCCATTGTACATAGGAGCAGTCCTTATCGACGGATCGGAGATTAGACCAAGGGCAGCAGTACATGATCTTGCGAGGGCAAATATCGCACTGCCGTCCGCATGCGCCACAATCCATAGCAAAACCTCGTTGGGGAGGCCTCTGATGTTTGGCTGTAATGTGTTAGCTCGTTGGTAAAATCAGTTCGAACGAATGGAAACAGACCATCATTGGACAGCAGATTGGAGCTAGGAAACAAAGGAAATGTAGATGAGGGTAAGGTGGGAGTTGTGAAAGTTGAATATGGGAATGCCTTTATAGACTCACCTCAGCTGAATTCCGTGGTCAGCTAGCAGTGTAAACCGTCACTCCGCTGAGAGGTGCGTAGCAATCACACGGCAGCATCAAAGCCTAGACAACAATGTTTGTGGAGAATCTCTGGAGTCTAGAGCCTGGGAACACCAAAGTTGTTCCTGGTGGTGTGTCAAGGGCCCCGGGGGACGGTGTTGTGATATGAGGCTGGTGCAGATCAGGAACCAAGCCGCACCGTCGGAATTAGCTCCGAAGTGTCTATACAGACGACCAAGTTGATTTCCAATCAACTTGGCTAATTGTTGTATATATAGGCTCATGTATCCCTCTGAAATAACAAGTCAATTCATCCTCTGAACAACAACAGGTTATGAGCCCGAGAGCAAAATCTCGGGTGCCGTCTCTACTCATCTGAGAATCATCTTGTCAATCTTGATTATATATCTACCCCGCTTTAGCAGTCATCACTATGTCTGCTCTGGTCCATGACTCGCCTGACCGAGCTGTCACGGCCATCGAGCCTCTGACGGGAAGCGATAACTTCGCGACCTGGAAACGTCTCATGACCTCCTACCTGAAAGCCAGGCAGGTCTGGGATGTAGTGTCGGGCGACCTTCAGCGTCCCGACTGTCTATTCAAGTACGCCAAACCTATTACGGCGGACATCCACCCCTTGGTGGAGCCCCACCTCAATGGGGCGGTGAGGCAGCGAGCCATTGAAGCGCGCCTCGAAGTGGAGGTCCAGGCATTCGAGCGCCATCGTGAATGGTCGCGTCGTGAAGCCGAGGCCTACCACATCATCTTCCGGTACCTGTCCCCCCACATCAGCATTCATGTCGCGGGACTAGAGACGTCCCGTGACCTTTGGAATGAACTTGAAGAACGATACCGGCGAATGGAACTCGCCACTTTCTGCGAATTGTTTGCCCAACTTCGCGAGACAACCGGCGAACGATGCGCCAGTGCGCGTGATTTTGTTGATCGCGTACGGCTGCTCGTACATCGACTGAATGCCATTGCTCCAGGATCAATCGGCGACAAGACACATATTGCGATCCTGCTCACGCAGATCGGACCGGAATACATCCTGGTTGTGGATGCGATCCAGAATGACAAGGATCCAGTCAACCCGACCACGATCGGAAATCGGCTGTCCAACGCCGAGCAGACGGTCCGGAGAAAGGAGTCTCCCGTGCCCCCGCAGGGAGTCCCAGGACCGTCAATAAATGCAGTGCAGAGAAATCCCAAGAAATGTACCTACTGTAGGAAGCGCGGCCATGTGGTCGCGGATTGCTGGAAGAAACAGCGCGAAATACACCCGCCTAGGGACTATGCCCTGAAGGCTGAACGGAGTGCTTCCGGCTCACCAAGAAACAACATGCAAAATATACCGTCAAGCCAGAGAGAAGATCGGCAGGGCCCGCCGACTTCCAAGAGACCGAGGATTAATATCGTGAGGGCGAGGGTGACGACCCTTTATACCCACGCACCGCAACCCCGGTGGATCCTGGACTCGGCCGCCACCAGCCACATCTGCTGGGACCGGAGCTGCTTCAGCAGTCTGCGTCCCCACCGAAAGATGCTGGACACGGCGGGCGATCCAGTGGAAGCCGAAGGGATTGGTACGGTGAAGCTCACGCTCCGGGGGAAGTTCAACCAACCCCTGGTGTTGAAGAATGTGTACTTCGCGCCGTGCGTCGGGATGAACCTGATCAGCGTGCCGAAGTTATTGCGAGACCGCTACTCGGTGGTGGCGCACCCGCAGAACGTCTTTATGCAACGCCGAGGACGGACCGTGGGGACCGCCTACCATGCGGAGGAGGATCTGTTGATCCTGCGGTGCCATGTGAGCAGAAGAACTCGAGAGCGAGTCCAACTGGCGAGGGCGCCGGCGACCCATGGCCATGCAGATTCCCTGGAACCGCAGGCGGTGGCCATGGACGTCGACGACCCTCAGGAGTCAAGTGACGCAGAATGCGCAACGTCAACCTCTGAACTCGGTGGTGAAGCTGTGATACTCGAAGAAGATGCGTGCAAAGGAGTGGACCAGGCCTCCGAAGCGTTGTGGCACGCTCGGATGGGACATCTGAACCGGGGAGACTTGAGGGTGGTCCTCCGGCAGACCGGCACTCCGTACCGACCGCTAACGCAGGCGCAGCTGCTGGCAACGCCGCAGTGCCCAGCGTGTATGTCGGGTAAGCAGCATCAGAAGAGGAACTCCCGTGCAAGACGGCCACGTCTGCATTCAACGAGAATCTTTGAAATGATCCATTCGGACATCATGGAGATGCCGATTGCCAAAGATGGCTCCAGGT
>JASJUN010000631.1:0-14974 GCA_035048945.1 Penicillium sp. E22 | reverse complement strand
TCAACTCTCTGTATTCCTGTATCGGCTCTCTACACAATTTATATGGAGCCTCGATTACATAACATAAATTACGAAAACATGTAGGATTAATAAATCCTCCGGTATGCCGGTGTTACTGCGCCGACAGGTGTGCCACTATCCAAAGGGGTGTGCGGTTATCCCGGTGGGGTGTGTCTAGATCAATCCCCTTTAATTATCTGAAGCTTTTACTAATATAGACTAAAAGATGTTGGCATTATATGCCATGGAAGATTAAAAGTGGTAGAAAGTATATTTACTTCATTCAAATGTTGCCAGGGGGATTTCTTTCAACATGAACAAGTAAGAATCAGGATCGTATATAATGATCTGCCACCTTATTCTTAAAAACCGAGGATCTTGTCTAGCGCGATGTTGGCCTTCCTCTGTTCTGCCAACAACACGTCCGGGTTCCTCCGCGGAACGAACTTCATGTTCAGTGGTTTCGGCCGGGACGCGACCCCGAACACAAACCCAGTGCGGACGTCAGTGTCCAGCGGCCCAGTCGGCACAAAATCAAAAGCCCAAATGACCTGCGCCATTGTGATCTCCATCTGCTGGAAGAAAAAGTCCTTGCCCGGGCACTCCCTCCTGCCAAAGCCGAACGTGTATAAAGGTTTCCGGTTCTGGGTCGGCGCGCCGTCCTTGATACCGAGGGGATTGCGGAGGTAGCGTTCGGGGATAAAGCTGTCGGGATCGTCGTAGAACTCCGGGTCCCGCTGGATGGTCCACACGTTGGTCATGACGGTCGTGCCCTTGGGAATGCGGTAACCCCGTACCTCGACGTCGGCTTGTACTTCGCGCGGGAGGGGGATGGGTGTGGTGGCGTGCCACCGCAGAACTTCCATCACACATGCATGTAGATATGGTAATCGGGTACGGTCGATCTCTTCGGGTAGGAGTGTGTCGGCGCCGGCGCCGAGCACTTCGTCGATCTCAGCCTGGACCTTGCGTAGGACGTCCGGGTGCTTGGTGAGGGCGAGAATGATGGTCTCAAAGGTGGCGACGGTGGAGGCGAAACCGGCATCGCTGTGAGCGTGTTAGTTTATATACCCAATGCCGAAGGGGAATATGGATATACAGCAGGCCGCCCATCATGATTTTGATTTCCGTCTCCGACATGCGCAGCTCGGGGGCCGTGGTCGGGTCAGCTGATTGGCTGAGCAATGCGGGGATAAGGCCCCGGAACGAGCCGCCGTGCTCCACCTTGGCCACGCTCATCAAAGTGTCGTAGGCCTTCAGCACGGCCTTGCGGATGACGGGCGCCCGACGCTTCCAGTCGGACAGCATGGCAGGCACCCAGCGCAGGAAGGGAATGATGTCCGCTGCACCCGACACCATGATCTCCTCGAACACAATTGTCATCTGGTGATAGTCGTGGGTGAAGTGGTCCCCAAAGGCCTCGACGGGCGCGCCGGCCATAACGGCAACTGGCGTTGTTATGGCCCACTGTGCCAGGTCATCCGCCCAGTCCCCGTCCGACTTGTAGATGTCGTACACAAGGCGCATCCCGATCGCCTTGGCCATGGGGGCCAGCTTGAAGAGTCCCGCGCCTGTGAGGTAGTCTTTGGTAACAGCACGGAGGCGCATCGCGTAGTCGTTGCGCATGAAGACAGGATGCACGTGCTTTCCCTCTGGGATTACGTGTTCCTGAGCGACGTATCGCGGGGGTCGTGCAGAGAGGACTGTTCCCTTCTTGATGATGAGCTCGTGGACGAGAGCAGCATCGTGTAGCGCCACTGCGTTTTGCGAGCCGAGCTTAAAGCCAACAATTGGGCCCCACTTTTTGGACCATTCGTCAAAGGCGAGAAAAGACAGGCCTTGAGGGATCTGGTGCAGGTTCCCCACGACCGGGAGACTCGAAGGACCAGGGGGGAAGTTTGTGGGTCGGGAGTCGAAGAACAATCGCCACAATACCCATACGGCTAGCGACAGTACGCCGATTGAGGCGGCGATTGGCAGAGCCATGATTTATTTAAACTACTGATTCAGTTACATTATCACTGCATAGCGCGCCGATCTGGATGTTATATGTAGCTGAGTATTAATCATCCCCCAGTATCTGTCGGCTCGGGACATAAAGATGACAACGGGGCTCCAGCGACTCCCGAAGTCCCTCGGTGTGATCGGGCCTGTCTGTAGTGGTCCAGGACTTACCCGTAATTTCGATTCGGGGATTACATATTGTCCTGCGGCCAAACTTTCGGGGGCTCTCTATCTCGATATGTAAATCGATGGCGCCATTTGACCTCCCGTTAACATTTTTCATCCCCGAACTGTCAGGTGGGGCTTCTGCAGTACAAATAGCACCAGACCCCAGCCCTGTGCCCGTCCCCGCAACTTGTCAAGAAGTCTGACACCTTTTGGAATACCTGGAAAAGAAAACTGAAAATGTCCGTCGCTGCTCCGAAGATTAAGTTATACACCAACCATAACTGTCCATGTTTGTACCCCGGCATGTCCGCAATGGCCTGACTGACACGCTTTAGGGGCTCATCGCGCTCACATTGCTCTCACGGAGCTTAACCTACCGTACGATGAACAAATTATCGACCTTTATCAGCCCCGGACTCCAGAATTCCTGAAGATAAACCCCAGGGGGCTGGTCCCAACAATGGAGTTTAACGGCGAAATCATCACCGAGTCAGCCATTGTGGCCACGTTCCTAGCTGACGCATTCCCGTCAAAGCTTTGGCCTGCGTCGACAGGTCCCCAGGGCCCCCTCGTGCGGGCGAGAATCAACTTCTTCGTCGATGCATACTTCTCCAAGGCCCAGAGTAATTGGGCGACACTCTTGATCGCGAAAAGTGATGAGGAGGAGAAGGCAGCAGTGACTGCATATCTGGACACCGTGACCAAGCACGTGGATCCTCTCCTGGCCGATGCTGCGCCTTTCTTTGGTGGAAGTACCACGATCACATTGGCTGAGGTGAGAGCTCACTCGAGTCCCTAACAGGATCTTTGACCTAACAAAACGATCTACTTTAGGTGCTGGCTGGCTCTTGGCTTCTGCGCGTGTACTCGCTTCCCCGGTATGGAATTGTTCCCTCGTCTTTACTCGATGACCTCGCTACCAAGGCACCCAACTTCGATCGGTGGGCCAAGGAGGTTGTCAAGCATCCGAGCGTTCGCTGCATCTGGGACGAGGAGAACATTGTTGAAGGCACAAAGGGTTGGATCGCCAAACAGAAGGCTTCAATCTAGAATATATTCAATATATCCCGCGCCTGTGCCAGCTATGTACTTGCAGCAAGTGACATGGACCCAATTTACGGACCCATGACGCGAAAAACCACTAGAGGAAGTAAATAATACCGTAAAATTTACAGTAATAGACAAGATCACTTAACAGAGCAAAATCCCTTTGGCCGTACAGTGTACTTGGTGATTTAGAAACGGACGATCCCCTGGTATAGATGTGGAAACCCTGCAAACTTTTTACATTAATCCAGGAAATTGTAAACAATGCCTGGGAGGTGATGCTGCCCCCCGTGCAATGAGTGTGGAGTGCTGCTAACTAGTTACTCAGCGGCTTTAGGTTCTTTGTCGAGTATAGTGGACCGCATTATTACTAGTGCGCTCGGAGATATTCAGCTATCATGTATGCCTGGATCCTGATTTGTGCCTGTGTTTAGGGAGCTTACCAAGCCCACAACGTACATATTCTGCACCTTCCATAGCTTTCAGAATTCACACTCTCACGTACTTAGCTGTACTAGTCCGTACTGTCCCGCTCGGAAGTCGACATTCTTCAACTCATGGACCCACAACGCAGATCCACCGACCTCGAGCCCAATTTGGTCAAAGTCTCTGTTCGTCGGAACATTGGCATGTCGGGGTATTTCTTCAGGGGCGCAGGATTCTGATTGGTTGGAAGTATTAACCACCCCCTTTGTTATCCGCCAATATGAAATGCACCGAAATGCATTGATTGGACCCCTCCCTCGATGTGAATTTCGGGCGTTCCCCTGCAGACGGAGTAAAATCAGGCCGCCTTGTCAACATGCAGATGCAGGGGTCTCATTTCTCGGCTTTGTCACGCATTTGTCAGCTCGCTCTCTCGGCCTGAGCTACTCTCCGGTCAATGCTCAATAGATATACGGAAACGCACCATCACAAATATGGTACTCTAGTGCTCCCCTAGCTCCTGCAAATGAGCCGTCATGTCGACTCTGGACCCCACCGCGGAAAAGACCACTCCAGGCTACACCACCACTTCTGATTCGAGCAATGAGGGTATCGCGGTGGACCAGCCCGCGAGCGATGAGGAGCCGCAATACGCCTCAGGCCTCAAATTATGGGTAATAATGTGCAGTATCTTCCTAGCCACTCTGGTGGCTGCCCTGGATCTGGGTATCGTCGCGACGGCCATCCCGGGCATCACGAGTGACTTCCACAGCCTTGACGACATTGGCTGGTACAGCGGCACAATTTTCATCACTGTCGGTGCCAGCTCACCCATTATCGGCAAGCTGTACAAGTATTTCTCAGGCCGGTGGGTCTATCTCGGAAACGTGGTCACGTTCCTGGTTGGGAGCCTCATCGCCGCCCCGGCCCCGAATAGTGTCGCTCTGATCGTTGGGCGCGCCGTCCAGGGGGTTGGGGTCGCAGGTGTTCTTGGTGGCTCCGTCCTTATGATCACCTACATTGCTGAGCCCAAGCTGCGACCCATGTTGATAGGTGTGTGGACGGGCGTTCTTATGCTCTCGACCGTTATCGGCCCCCTCATTGGCGGCGCCTTCACTACCAACGTGAGCTGGCGGTGGTGTTTTTGGATCAACCTCCCTATCGGCGGCGTCATTCTGGTTATGGTGCTGCTCTACTTTCACATGCCCAAGCACATCAAGCCCGTGCCGGCTACATGGAGGGTCATCCTGCTTCATCTTGACCTTCCGGGATTTGCGCTTCTGCTCACCTCGGTTGTTCTCTTTACGCAGGCCATGCAGTGGGGTGGCCAGACAAAGTCATGGGGCGATGGCTCCGTCATCGCTATTTTGGTCATATGGATCGTCCTGACCATTGCCTTCTTCGTTGTCGAGTGGTTTCAGGGCGAATACGCCATGATCCCCTTGAAAAACCTGAAGCCGCGCCTGTTTTGGACTAACGCATTTTATGGCTGGTTGTGAGTCCCCCTTTTTTGTCGTCTCATCCTCGGTCTATCTAATTGGGAATCCTGCAGCGTGAATCTTGCCGACTTTCAGGCGCTGTTCTATCTTCCTATATACTTCCAGTCCATCCATGACCAGTCGGCTATCGCGAGCGGGGTTAACACCATCCCGTTCGTCGCTCTCTTTGCTCTGGGCTCCCTAATTAGCGGCTTCATTGTCTCCAAGACGGGTCATCTACAGCCCTTGCAGCTCACCAGCGGGCTGCTGGCTACTGCCGGCGCCGCGTTGCTCTATACCATGGACATCAACTCCGACAAGGCTCGCTACATCGGGCCTCAGATACTCCTGGGTTTCGGTATCGGCCTCGGCAACCAGATTCCCATGACGGCCTACCAGTTCTTCTCTAAACTAGAGAACGTCCAGGAGAATACAGGCATCATGCTCATGACCAACGGTATGAGCGGAGCCTTCTTTATCACCGCGGCGTCTTCCATCTTTGCCAATCGCATGCTGCAGACTGTTGTCAGCCTCCGGCCCCAGCTTGATCGCCAGACGGTCCTGCAGACGGGAGCCTCTGAAATCAATTCTGTCTTCCATGGCGCGGATCTGGTGGCTGTGCGTCAGGGATACATGGTGGGCATCAAGGATGTCTTCGCTTTTTCTATCGCCGGCGCCGCTTGCACCGCTATCTTGCCCTTGATCATCCCTAGGAAAAAGCTGCCTGGGCATGAGAAGAAGGATATTCAGACTGAGGAGGCCAACACGTATCCATAGACTGTTTTCCTATCGAACACTGAATAAACCAAGATAGCTATCTGGGAGCTCATCGAGTATAACGGACTATACGTTGACAAAATATGAAGAGAAAGGAACATAAAGAATGGTATAAAGGGTGATAGGTTGTACAACATGTTAAGATAATATACACATCATTATTGCATATCTTCTCCACGTATCATGGTGCAAGAGTCTTTTGTCTTCAACTGCCTCAGGTCATTGTGTAGTTTGGCTTGAGGAAGGGGCATCTATCCATTTCAGTTTGCTGATGGTTGCGCGGCTGGCGCGCGACGGGATACGTTACCTAATGTCCGCATAACTCGACGCATTACCTTATGCATCTGGTTATCTAGATTAACCATGCCTGCATTTGCACAAATTATGACAGATCTGAGTTGCGAAATGATGTTCTAGAGCCTTGGAATGTACCACATAATATGCAGTACTAGGTACGCACATATCACAAAAGCGTTGTTGAAATTCCACGCCCTATATTGCCACACACTAAGGCTTCGCCGCGCAGGCGGAAAATATCTCCAGCGTGAAATTCCACACTGTCTCGCCCAAGCCACGCTCCCTCATCGGCCCCAGCACGGCCTCACTTTCCTTGATCTCCCCCAGCGGGCCAACGAGGAAAATTCCACCAGCTGACTTCTGCAGAACATTGAGTCCCTCAGGCACGGGAACAAAACCAGCTTGCACGGCATAGCGATCACTGGTGCTATTAAAGACGGCACGCTGGCCAGCTTCGTCCTGTGTCATAGGATTCGGCGGGTTCAAGCCGAAGGAATTACTACGCGCCAGTCCAGGTGTAGCGACAGCGCCCGGATGGGCATGTACAATGCTCAGCTCCGGGTTAAGACGGGCGATGTGCTCAAGCGCCAATGTTCCCATGGTACAAGCATGGCGCGAAGAATTCCACATCGACCAGTTCTCAGGGTCCCGGAGATCCAAGTCAGCCTCGTTCAGCGGTGACTCCTCGCCAGCAGCTAGTACAGAGACGACACGCGGACAGGGCGCAGCGTTGAGCAGTGGCAGCAGGCGCTGGACTGCTCGGACACGCGAGTAATAACGCGTCGACATAGATGGATCCAGACCCTCCTTGGTATCGACACGGCCTTCGAAGGCGAAGAACCCTGGCGACATGAAGAGAAGGTCGACCTTCGTCTCGTTCTCGAGGATGGTGTCGACGGCGCGGTCAATGTCTGAAACGAGCGACGCGTCGGCTATCAGCGCTGTGTAGGTGCCGGTGGGGCTGGATTGGTTCAGTCTCTTTAGAAATTCATTGTGCGAGGCGAGGGTCTGCGGACGGGCGGTGCTGTAGATGCGTGAGGCGGACGTTGACTTGACGAAGTGCTCCAGTGCGCTTTGGCCGATGCCTGATGTGGCGCCGATGAATACCGCGACGAGGCCCTGCGCCTGTGGCAGGCTTACCAGGAGCGCGTTGGATTGCTGTACCGTATCAAGGGTGACCATGTTCAATGATGCTGTTCCGAGGAAGAAGGTTGGGTAGTGAGAATCTCAAGCATCGTGAAGCACTTTACCCTACTTTTGTTGTCGCCCTCCGTTTATTGTATAAATTGCCCGATGATCATTTGTCAGCCGGTACCTCTTTCGCCCGTCCTCGGAATAATTGGCAGCTGGCGAAATAGTGGCAGGGGACATCGTAGATGGGGATCTGGGCTAGAAGTGATTAACCTTAGCAAAGTGTCACATGCAGTCGGCGTTCCGACAGGATCAAATGCACCGACCGCACTGTGAATTTTGAACTAGGAGCAAGAATTATTGAGATTCCAAGGTTCATAGGTAGACATGCTAAATATCCACGTTGCCTGTCACCTTTTTACGAATCAGCACAAAAGGTTAGAAATTGACTTCTTCCATTTTATTTGCCTCCTATTCAGAAAGCCAGTCAGCCATCTAGGTAGCTACGCCTGTTGAAGCTGCTTGATATTTCATATTCAATTTCAAAATACCTCCAACCGGGGTGGTTGGCAGGTGCTTGAAATAAAATAACTTTGCGCAGGGATATATTTAGCTTCAGGCTGGCAGATCTTGGGAAGTTTATCTTCATTTATGACCAGTTATTTAAAGACACAATATCTCGGCATAGAGCTTTAAATTTGAAAGTAAAAGATATCTCAGCTGTGGATTCTATTTATGACTCCAGTACATGTCAACGAGAAGCAGGACTAGAACTTCTTCTCGTACTTCAACTTCTTGAGATCATCAACATCGTCAACCCGGACGCGCGAACTGCGGACTTCGGGATTTGCCAAGATCATCTCGTAGACATTTCCAAAGTCTGATGCCTTCGTAACGCCATGTTGCACCGCGTCTGTATCCACCTCAACGCGGAAGCTAAGGTAGATTTCGTTGAAACGGATGTTCGTCGACTCGTTCTCACGGGCGGCGGCCTTGGTGAAGGGGAATAAGGCGCCTTGTGTCATGGCCGGCACTGCGTGGGTCGCCACATCGCCCTGGGATCCGGTACAAATGGTCCATGTGCTGATAGAGTTCTTCTTTTCGAGCAGATATCTAATGGTATCCCGATAGGCGACTGCAAGCTTTGTTAGAAATGCATGAGGCTATTAGGGTTGCAAGGACGTACAGAAATTGGCTTCAAAGGAGCTGTTAAAGTTCCTCCGTAGCTGCTCGGTAGTGATCTCCGGGAGGGGAGTGGTAATGTACTCGCCGCCAACTAAAAAGTATCAGTAGTGAATCTTGGCTGGGGAAGGAATTGTGAACCAACCACTGGAGAACACATGCTGGAAAGCTGGGAGTTTGCCGGCTTGGACTTGATCAACGACACCCTTCACTCCCGAGTCCGAGAGAACATTGGCTTCGACGAAAGTGATCCCCTCTGACGACCCAATGTGCTTCACGAGTTTATCTGCTGAGCTTTGGTTGCGGACAACGGCCAAGACATTGCGCTTAGAGCGCAAGGCAGCGGTGACGGCTGACACGCCGATATTTCCAGTGGCTCCGATGACTAGAACGGTCTCCATAATTGCTTTGAGTGACATGGTCGGAAAATGCGAAAATGGGAAAATGGTAAGTTCGTCCACGGGTTTTGTATTACTCCTGTGCTGCCAAGGTCCGCATGTCCTTGAAAGAAACCCTCTGAGATGACCAATTCATCCACATGATCTCGCGAGTCGGCGTTTGGAACACGCGAAACGTGACACATTCACGGAGGTGATCGGTCTTTGCGTCCTCCCCGCTTACTGAATCCATGCTTGCAGGTTGCGTCGGGCGTCGGGACAAAACAGCTTCAGCGAATGATGGATTCTACCGGCCAAGCCCAGTGGGGCCAGAGAAGAAGACAATTGGAACTGCGTTATGCTTCCAACCCTGGTTTAGCCTTATCGTTCGGCCGGACGATAAGAGATATATTACAATAATCCGTTACCCACCTAAAATACGATCCAACCGCCTGGTTACATGTATTGACAGAAATCTGGCTGTATGACAACGTATGGACAAAATCAGATATATTGGAATCTCTTACTAACTAAAATGACAAAACCCGCGTTTTCAACAATCTGGGCGGACATAGATGACTAACTGTAATATGCACTTTTGTATGGTATGGATGGTACCATGTGTCACATGATATTCAGGGTATTTTACCCTGTTTCCACCATGTATTCAATCTTAGTATTCGACACACCCCCCAGCTTTTGGAGCTTGCTCCAAGAGCTGCCAATTCCTTCATTTCTGGCCTTTCTTCAAAACAGCCTCTGTTTTTCTGAGATGACTAATCCCTTTTCTCGTTGATCAGTTGACTGATCTCTCTCATACCGATCATCTCTCTGAAGATCGCCTGTTTCTGCTTCGGTAGTGGTTTCGTGAGACCATCTGCCGGCATCTCTGCGGTAGGAACCCAGTCAATGTGAACTCGACCAGCGCTGACTTCTTGTCTCATCCAGCACCGATTGATATCCACATGCCGCAGCTTCGTATGCATACCCGCCCCTTCCTTTGTGAGCAGATCGACTGTCTGCTGGTTGTCACACATAATGGACAAGGGGTGATCGGGTTTGAATCCCAATGAATTCAGTACTCGGCGCCACCATTGTACAGTTTTGCCGGCCTCTGCGAGAGCAAGAAGCTCAGCTTCAGTGGTTGATGTTGTGACGGTCTTCTGTTTAGACGCTTTCCAGTCAATTGGACCGCCATACAACTTGCAGATATAACCCTCCGAGCTTTTCCTATCTTTGTTGTCTCCAAAGGAAGCATCGCTTGCGAATTCAACTGACTTCGCTGCCAGTTGTAAACTGTGGTTTGCATGGTTTTTGTTTTGTTCTTGTTCTTGATCTCTGGTTCCATATTCAATGGCCCAGAACCTGGTTTCATACAGATACTGGATGATCCTGTCGATGGCGTCGACATGTTTCGGACCAGGATTTGTGAGGAATTCAGCCACTTTTGACGTGGCTTTTGCGGCATCTGCTCTGGTTGTGGTCGTACTATACTGAGCAGAGCCAACCTTCTGTTGAAATTGGTGAATTTGATATGCTGAAGCCACCCCTTCGAAGGGTAGCAATGGTTCAGTTGCCATTGGGGATCCAATCTTCCTCTCTGTAACCAGATTATATCTGGTTGCCATGCTCTCAATGTATGAATCCTGGCATAGCCATAGCTTCTTCTGTTTTCGATCCCGAAGTATACGTATATTCAGGAACCAACTTGCATCTAGCTCTCTCAATTCCCACTGCTTTTTCATTTCTTCGTCCAGTTTAGCAGCTTGCTTGGCGGAATCTGGGTGGTTTGCAATGATAATATCATCCACATAGAAGAAAATGATGATTCCTTCGGTAGTGAAAATGCAGGGATCTTCTGGAACTGGGGTAAGGCCTAGTTTTACTAGAACCCTCGTTGCTTCTTGTTGCCATAGTCTAGGTGACAGACGTAGGCCGTACAATGCTTTGTGGAGCAGCCAGCAATAGCCTGGTTTTTCAAAGCCTGGCGGGCACTTGGTATAAACCTCAGTTTGTAATGCTGAATTCAGAAATGCAGTAACAACATCTCTCTGTACCATGTCAAGATCAAATGCTGCCACCAATGCAAATACAGCTCTCGCAGTTTTGACGGCGAGGGTAGCAGCTCTCCTTTCTTCTGTAGACAGCCACTGTAGATCTCCTCTCACACAGATTCTGGCTTTGTGTTTCTCCAGGTAGCCATTAGCATCAAATTTGTAGGTAAATACCCACTTCAATGGCAATACCTGTATGCCTTTTGTATTCGGCGTTGGAACATGACTGAGTGTCCCTTTCTTGTCTAGTGTCCCGACTTCGAAGCTAGCTGCCACTTTGAATTCCTTGCCATATAGATGGGCTTCCAATTCTGCCCAGTTCTTTGGCTCTGGTGGCAATTGATCTCTATGAAGCTTGTTATTCTGGTTGAATCTTGTTCCAATGCTTGTTGTAAAAGCATAGAGCATGCCAGGTGTTTCTTCTTGGTAGGTTTCCAGAGATAGGTATGATGCATAGTCATGGTCCACCCTTGGTTTCCTATTTCTTCTTCCGGTCATGACATTTGACATGTTGACATCACCAGATATGTCCCTTGGTGCCAGTGCTCTGTTTGGTGATGGTTGGGATGACAGTTCTCGTTGAATCTGTCTTTGCACTTCCTCTTCTTCTTCATCTATCTCCACTTCCACCCCCCCAGTTTCGATCGACGGTATCACTGAGATCGGATCTGGCGACGATGAAGGCTCGTTCTGGTCAAGAAACGACTGGTTTGGGGTATATATAGGTGGAGCAGGGGTCGTATTCGATGGAATCGACGGCGACGGTGATGAATTTGATGAATTCGGCGACGGTGAGGTTGGTGGCAGAGGTGGAGAGGATGGAATATCTGCTGGAAAGCTTCCTGGTAGGCTATCTATGCTTGCTTGCTCTCTGTTTGTTGATCCTAACATTGACTGTGGGGTCAAAGGAAAAACAGCATCTGTTTTTGAAAAGGGCGCCAATGGCGTTATCTCCCTGGTTTCTGCATCTCCATTTTCTTCAACCAGCTCTGCCTCGCCGGCGTCATTTCTGGCATCCTCGCCTTGTTTGGTATGCTCAGTTTGTTCGTACAGTGCGATCCTCGCTACTGACATAGGCATCTTCAACCTAGTACTCAGTTCAGCCTGAGCTTCTTCCATGGTAAGCACCATAGGCCAATTGACAATCCCATCAATAAGAGTGCTGACCGCGTCTTCTTCTGTAGGGATCGGCTTGCTAGGTGAGTACCGGCGGGATTCATCAACGATAGCGTCTCTGACGACGTCTATCCTTCCCATACCGGTTGCTCTTCCTTTCTGCGGGAACCATACTTTGTATAGGTTCTTCGAGACATATCCCACAAGATAGCCGATCTCTGCTCTTGGTGCCATTTTATCTGACTGCACTCGCTTGATAATTCGTGAATATACCAAGCTGCCGTACATCCTGAGATTTGACAAGTTGACGGTTTGAATTCCATCTGGCGCGGCATACTTCATAAGCTCTTTCCAAGGTATGATCCATTGGTTGTTATTGCTCATTTTCGTCGGGGTACGGTTTAGCATATATGCCGCTGCATACATAGCTTCCGGCCACAATTCAGGTGGAAGATTGGTGTCTTGGATCCAGACCCTTGCCGTCCTAACGATTATACTTCCAGATCTCTCGGCTGGACCGTTCATTTCTGGTAAGCCGGGTGGTGAATGTTCAATGGTGCACCCTTCAGCTTGGATCATGAATTCAACTTCCTTACCAGCACTTCTTTCGTTGTCATAGTGGAAGACTCTAATCTCAATCTTCAGCCAGTTCTTGATTAATGCTAAGAACCGCCTAACTGCCATCTGACAGTCGTTTTTCTTCACGTGAGTGAACACAAAGTGGCATCTAATACCATCTAGGTAAAAATGCGTCAACCAGACATGTCCGTTATATGCTTGTTTCAATTGAACTAGATCGAAGTGCACTCTGCCGAATACACCATACGTCTGTCCAATCCGGCGTCGAGATATCTGTCTGGGTGCATCTGCTAACTGGCAAGCTTCACATACCTGCTTTTCAGGGTTGCTGCCAGTTATAGTTATGCCCTCTGTCATCTCTGCCAATTTAGCAATACGCTCTAGTCCAATGTGACCTAGGCGTTTATGCCATGTTTCGAAAGTAGCCTTTGTTTTTGGCTCCTGTTCCGATTTCTTAGTGGCAAAAGCCACTTCTTCTTGCTTTAAGATTGGTGGTTGAAACCCTTCTTCCGGATGTAATAGCCAGGGTAATTGCTGATCTTGGTAGATTCTGAATACTGGCTTTCCGCCATCAATTGTCTCAATGCAATTGCTCCTGAAATTCATCAATACCCCCCCCTTCATCATCAATCCATGGGATATCAGATTACTATGGAAATTGGGAGAATATCTGGCATTCTTAAGCTCCAATTTGACCGGTTTTCTGTTAACTGGGCTGACTCCATAGATGACTACAGTGCCAACGCCGTCTATTTTCGTCTCTATGTCTCCCACCCGGACGCTGCTTTGTGCATTTACGAAGGTTTGAAATAACCGACGATCGTTACATATATGCACTTGCGACCCGGTGTCAACAACCCATCTTTCTTTTACCGGCTTCATGCCGTTTTCTTGGGTGGACATAACCTTGGTGGAGAGAGCTTTGGTTTGAAGAGCTTCTTTCTGCATACTCCCGGCTGGAATAGCATCTGTTGTGAAGAAGCTAAAGTCATCGTTTTCGAAGGTTGCATTTGCATGTTTTGACTTTCCTTCCTCCTGTCTTTTCTTTTCAATGAAGGCTTTCCAGGCTGGGTTTGAATTGATGACGGCGTCATACTTCTTCTTCGCACTTGCATTTGGCTTATATGTGGAAGGCCGGTCGTCTTCATAGACGTCCCAGCATCTCCATGCAGGATGCCTACCAAGGTTTCTACCACATGGGCATCGTCTCTTAGACATTGGTATGTCTTCCTGCCTAGCTTCGTGCTTAGCTTCTTTAGCCTTTAACGATTCAGGCTTTGCTTCTTCATGGTTTTGCCAGGTTGAAAATGCCGCTTTTGACATGTTGTTTTTCGAAACTTGCTTTGCATGGGTGATTGACCAGTGAGCTTTATACCGAGTAATAAGCTCACTGAATTCAATCGTCCCTTTGTCTTCGAGTCTCAATATCCATGTTTCATGGAAACCAGGTGACATAACTGATATGGCATCTAGGAATTGAGTGCTAGCATCCTTTGCTTCAGTGATGCCTACCTTCGCACAACGAGCATGAAGGGTTTCCCAGTTTAATAGCCACATATTGATATCGGTATTTCTATCTAACCCTCGGTCTAGATTTCTCCATTGGTGGCGAAGCTTTGTAAGGTATGTTGGATCGCAGTCTGGTGAGAATCTCATCCTCAGTTTTCGGAGCAGTTCATATGCTGAATCCTGAGAGATAATGAAGGCTTGGAAACTTGGGTTGATGCTATTTCGTATAGCTGTTACCACAGTGCTTAATCCTCTCTTTTTCTTCAGATATTTGTCGTCTTCGCTCTGCCAAATCATCTGCTTCGCCTTTAGGGTTTTATACCAATCTTGATTCTGTTCTTTTGCTTTCTTTTGAACTTCTTCAAGATCTGGTTGTTGAGGTTGTAATAGAGCAGCTGGCTCTGTTTCTTGTGAAGGATCACATAGCTCCCAGACGTTGAATTGATCGGCAATTCCTCTGATGTTGGCAAGCCATGGTTCCCATGTTGTTGTGTCTTGCAGGATGACGCGTGCAGAGGCCGCGGAGAGAGTATAATCTGCCATTCGTTGTCTTTTTCGTAGACAGAAATCCGGTTTTTCTTCGATTCAGGGGTTGCTTCGACGGTGGGTGGTTGAACTTTCAACTCAGCATTGACCGACGACAGCGAGGTTATTGACCTAACAAATATAGATCATATTATTGAACGATTCCGGGCTCATAACTGACAGAAATCTGGCTGTATGACAACGTATGGACAAAATCAGATATATTGGAATCTCTTACTAACTAAAATGACAAAACCCGCGTTTTCAACAATCTGGGCGGACATAGATGACTAACTGTAATATG